>JAVJIF010005632.1:0-91581 GCA_038442645.1 Agave tequilana
GCATGATTCTTGGGTCCAATCGGTAGAGTTAGGGATATAAGGATTGGTCAAAGGTTGACAAGAAAAGACATTCCTCGCTCTTATGATCAAATCGCTCATTATCGAGTCTAACCCACTACTAGGCCGGGTGATTGATTTTGAGTCTGAATCATGTTTTTCATACTCTTTGCAATTGGTTCTTCTTGAAAAGATGAGTATGAAAGTTGATTTTAGAAATTATGGTGAAATTGTGAGTCCATCGGATTTTGCGGTTGCTGCTCCGACTCACGCAAGGGTTCCACACTCAAGTCTAGTATTGATGGTTGTTCATTTTGAATCGGTGAGACTGGAAAAGATGAGTAGGACTCTTGAAGATTTGGTTGAGATGATGAGTCCAACATATTCTGAAATCGTTGTACTTTTTCACAAAAACTTCCAAACGCTTTTCTACCTCAGATTCTTCTTCAATTGAATGTTCTAGAAAAGGAGTATATGAAGTTTGATTGGGAAGGATTGTGATTGAGAAAATTTTGAATTTATTATTGGGACTCAAGAACGGCTTCCATACTCCTTTCCAAATTAGATTTTTCTTCAGTTGGTGGGACAGGAAAAGATGGGTATGAATCCAAATCGGGGAATGAAAATTGTGGACAAGGTTGAAAATTTGACTCGGGGGAGGTGAATCCCCATGAACTCTGTGAAGAGTGGAAATTATTTTGAAAATTATAGTCATAGGATTGGGGATATGGGTCATATTGAGTCGGATAATCCCAATCCGGCATATATGGTTGGTTTATGTTATACATAGCCGGGTCGGAGTTATCTGAGTCAAATGAGATCGGGGTGAAATATGGATTCATATTATGATTGAAAGAATTTTTGTTGTTAAAATCCATTTCACAATATACAAAAAAAAAAACAAACAAACAAATAAACAAACAAACAAAGATAAAAAAAGAAAACAAGTCTATACTAGGGTTACTTAGACCTAGACGACTTCTAACTGGTTAGACTGTCCACGAGGGTATATTGTTAGAATCTGACAACGAGTTAATCGGCCAGGTAGGGGTAAGATCAGTGGGAGGTATCCGTGCCGGAGCAATGGGTCTAATTATGCCAAACTACTGTTCTTCGAGGTTTCACCTCTCTATCCCCAACCTTAAACACCGATTTGATAAGAGTTAACTTCTAACAATTTTCCCCTTAGGTCAATCTCTTAAATGAGTCCGAGATGTCTCTAGGGGCCAACGTCTAGCAAATTTTATTTAGGCTTGGGTTGTGTGAGTGGGGAGGTGATTTTTTGGTTAAGGAAGGGTAATGACTTCCCCACCTTATGTTGTAATAGATTTTTCCCTTAAGTTTAATTTGTGCAAGTGTGTAATATAGATAAGAATGAACACACAAAACGAGTAAATCACCCACATGTTTGTCCTAACTATATGCAATGCAATATGTACACCTCCGTCAAGATCACAATAACACAAGAACAAAATACAGTACATTGGAATGAAAATTGACACGTACCTAGATGCAAATACCTAAACCGTTTTAAAACATCCAATTACCGTATTTTAGTTCTTAAAATTATTACAGTGCACAGGTAATATAAATAAAAACTAGCAGCAGATTAAAGAATATACAAGAATTTACCCAACCACACAAAAGCAAGTGTGAACTTCTGCAATGCTTAAACTTTACCTGCACACCAAAAAACTAAAGAAGAAAAGTTAACAAAAACGTGAAATCAAACCATTCCCATCCCCGGCAACGGCGCCAAAATTTGATCGGGGGAAAACTTTGCACGAAAAGTGTATGTTTTGAAATCAAGAGTTAAAGTGTGTGTGCTTTGGCTTCCTTGATACTTCCGTTATAGCATAGAGGCTAAACGAGTCGAATCTACAAGGATAGGAGGTGATAGAAGCTTTACCGGAATGTTCACATATGTGTTAAAAGTTCTTCAATATTTTAAAGAATGAAAAGAAACGAAAATAAAGAATGACAAGAGAAGTACGGTGAAACACAAAGAAGTGGGAAACAAAGAAAAGAACATATTTGTGATTTTTGATAGTATTTCTAAAACAAAGTGGAAAAGAAAGAAAACTCATGGTTACTAACTACTAATGCTCCACTAACCATGCTAACCTCTTAGTGATAGCTGTCTCACATGTATCCTTGGCCATCACTAGTCCTTGGTTCAAGAGTATTTCAAAGCATGACCCATGCGATAACTTTCATATCCAAACTCAACACAACAAGTGCAAGCTACACTTAAACCATCAAAACTAAACAAGAGTAGCATAGAATAAAGTAATGCTAGCTTGTTAGAAAGTTAGGATGTTAGAGTGTTAGATCCATCATCATGAGCTATCAATGACTCTTACAAGAGCAAGACCAAGTAGAGGCTATTAGATTCATGTGGATTATCAAATAAGAAGTTAGCAAGTTAGTGATTAGTAGTTAGTTGCCATGAGAGAAAATTAACTAAACATATAAAAGGAGTTAAAGAGGAGAAAACAAGGAGAGATAAAGAGAGCACCTTTCATAGATTGTCACTTTCTATTACAAGTACTCTTACTTTCCAACCATGTACCACTCTCTCTCCTATTACAAGATCTAAAAGAAATGAAAAATATAAAGAGGAAGAAGAAGAACTAACCTAAACTAAACTACAACATGGAAAGAAAACTACACTACTCTCTGTATCTCCCTGAAGAAGAACCCCAGCAGGTATTATAGGCACAAGGAGAAAGGGGGCCAGGGGGACAACCCATGGACCAAGACGCTGGCGCGGCCACGCCAGTACGGCCGCGGAAATGGGGCCAGAGCTTTCCACGGCTCTGGCCGCATTTTCGCGACCGTACTGGCGTGGCGCGCGCAGCACCGCCTGCTGCGCGCTATCGCGTCGGTCCCCTATCGGCTGCATGTCCTGGTTTCTTGTTTTGGGCCCCTCGTTTTGACGAATCAGATCTCCAAAGTCAATGGCTATATTTGTAGGATTTTAATCACCAATTAAATGGTGATTTTGGGTCTTCTTCTTCATTTCATGTCATGGACCTAGAAACATACAAGAGAGGTATTATTAGCAGAATTTTTATTAAATAAATTTGAAGATGTGGTATAAAATATGCAGTTTTAGAGACTAATCATAGCTGAGTTCGCCATTAGTTGGAAAGAGAAATTGTAAAACATAGTGGCTCTTTTAATAGCAGTGGCAGAATACATGGTTGTAGTTGAGACATCTAAGGAAGCCTTGTGGCTGAGAAGATTGGTCAAGAGTTTTTCCATCGTATAGGATTCACTTCAGGTTCATTGCGACAGTCAAAATATTATTCATCTTGCTAAGGATCACATGTATCATAAGCAGACAAAGCATATTGATGTGAAATATCACAAGATACATCAATGGGTCATAAATGATTAGGTGATCAACTTGGCGAAGTTCAATACTAAAAAGAATCTGGTAGACATGGTGACAAGATCATCATGGTGGAGAAGTTCAGAGCATCTCTAAACTTCATCAAGATTCTTCAAAGATAAACTGGATAATAGGCTCTTGAGATAGAGTAATGTGAAGTCACAAAAGGGGGAGAAAGCTCGGTGAATGATCTAGAGGCCAATTTCTACATAAAGACTCAATGAATGTGAGTCAAGATGGAGATTATTAGTATTGGGTGCCTCAAATTCATTGGAGAAGAAGTCAGATTAAGGTGGAGTTACAAGCTTCAGAGATCAAAGAACGGACATGCAGAGGAGATGTGCATGGTTTGTTCATAGGGCATTCGACTACTAGTTGACTGCACTAAGGACAAGTCAACTAATAGCATGCTATTGAGTCGAATGGGTCACAACAGAGAGTAAGGTGCATCTTAGTTGTGGACTATACAGTCGACTAATGAATAGGATTAGTCAATTAATCAAACAGATTAGTCAATTAATAGGCATTCTGGCAGTTTCTTTTTCAGGTTTTAATTCCAGTTCGACTTCAATTCGAGTTTTCTTATGAGGCGGTGTTGTTGTATTGCTAAAATTTGTGAAGGACTAGTATAATCCTAGGAGTCTATAAAGCCCCATTTGGGGTGGCCTTTGAAGGCAAGTTAAGAACAAATAAAGTTTTCCACCGTTGAGAATTGTGTGAGAGAGATTCTTGTAACTATTGTAATTTTCTTCTCTGTTTTCAATAAAATTTCTCTTCTCCCCCCATGGACGTAGGCACAACTAGCCGAACCACATTAAATCTAGTGTTCTTGTGTTTTGTGGAGATTAATTTTATTACTTGCTAGTGGCAGATCGTTTCTACGCTTTCGATGTCGAATCTCCCGGTGTTCTCTCTGGTGTGTTGATATATCTACAGAGCTAGCGGTTGAGATTAAGAATTATTTTGCATTTCTTATTTTTACCGCTCTTTCTTTTTTCTGTCTTTTGTTGTTCTTTCTCTCTTTTTTCTTGAACTTCTCTCTCTTAATTTATCACTACTTTGCTTGTATATCTCTCTCCCTCTCCTCTTCCCCCATCTTTTCAATCTATTTTCTCCTCTCTTCCTTTGCAATCGGTAGTAAAATGCAATAGTAGTAAAATACAACGACATCAAAGTGCAATAGTTGATAACTTGGAGATAATTTTTGGATTGGATTTGGACAAGAGTTTGAGTTTTATTCGGAGGATGATTTTTGAAAAGAAGATGTGAGGAAAGAGTGAAAAAAAAGAAGGGGAGATGAGAACTGGAGAGACAAAGAAAGAGGAGAGGAAAGGGAGGAGGAAAAAAAAGATGATCTAAGTTTGATTTAAAAGATTGATTTAAAGAAATATGTGACGGATGAGTGAAAGAGAGAAGAAGATAAGGAGAAAGACATAAAAGAGAAGGAAAAATGAGAAAAAGAAATAAAAACCGTTAACTTGGGTGTGTTCTCACTAATAACGTAGTTTAGAGTGTCTGAGTGTTACATGATCAATAGTACATGTGGTCTGTTTGCAATTTACCTACTACTAAATGTTCCCATCTTTTGTGAATACGCAGATGAATAAGCATATACAAGGAGGTTATTTCTAAATCATTCTCCTGAACTGAATCTAGAAAGGGTGAACATAAGAAATAATTTAACAAAATAAAGAAAAACAATTGCAGATATTAGTTGTTTTTTTTTTCTCACCATGTCCTCTGATTTTATGTAACTGTGTGTTATCTCTAGTTTTTCTAACAATTCGAAAGTGAAATAAAGATGGAAATCCCATGCTTGAACGTAATTATTGATGAGATGATTCACTATCAAACATGAGTAAGCTTATCCACCAATTTTCATGAAGTTAGTAAGTCTCCCCAATTAAGGATTTAAACATCTCAACGCTAGATTTTGAAAAACACCTAGAGGGGGGGGGGTGAATAGGTGTTAATGCTAATCTAATGATCTTTTTAAACAAGTATGTAAAAATGATGCAAATGGTCACTCAAAACAAGAAATTGAAGCCGAATTTCCCGTGAAGGGCTCTAGAACTTCTCCTCTTTGATTCTTCTAGATTATGAGTTGAGGCGCGTAATTGCTTTCTTGTTGAGATAAGTAAAGACCGGAAAATGCAAGTAATGAAATGGATGCAATAATGAAGTGCACACAAGATATATCACAAGAAAGAAATATAAAGCAATAAAGAGGCAAAATGGAAATCAATCGCAAACACAAAAGATTTGTTTCGAGGTTCGAGCCACCGCTCTACGTCCCCGCCTTCACCACCGTGAAGGGTTTCCACTATATCCACGAGGAAATTACAAAGGTCTACCGAAGACCGGAGTACCAAACTACCACCAATCCAATCCTCTACCGAAGAGAGATCTCAACACAAGAAGGAACAAGTAACAAAGTGATCAACAAGACCACAAACTTCTCTTTTACAACTTCTAATAGAATGAGGAAGTATTTTGGCTCAAGAAGTGTAGAGAAAAATTCAGTTGTAAAGTAATACTAAATAGCTTGAAAAACAACTAAAAACAAATTGCCAAGAATGCACTTAGAGAATTGAAAGCCTTTAAAACTTTTTCTTTCTTTTTGAAAACTTGAAAACTAGGGATTTTTCTTGTATTTTGCAAGTGACCAATCCCTCTATTTATAGGGATTAGAGGAAATCTAATCATCATTAAAACTAGCTTATTAGGTCAGGAAGTAGCCCCCAAAAATTCAGAGAGATCAGATCAAAACATCTCACTCAAATCAAATGATGAAATCTCTGAAAACTAGCCGTTATGGCTGCTGGCGGCTGTCGGTCGACCGGCCCGGTCGACTGACAGCCCATTGGCAAACTAGCCGTTTGACTCGGTCGACCGGTCGGTCGACTGGCAGTCAAAGAAAAAACTTCTCTTTGTTCTGTCGGTCGACTGGCCCGGTCGACCGACAAAAACCCGAGAGCAAAGGGCTTTCAGTCGGTCGACCGACAGACGTGCACAAACGTGCACGCCCTGACCATAAGGCTCGGTCGATCGATCTAGCCTGAAATGGATCCGGTCGACCAGCCGGTCGGTCGACAGGCCTGAAACAGGATTTTTAGGAAATATTTTGAACTTTGAAAAATTTTTAAGATAATTTTGTAAGGCCATATGACTAAGTATCATGCTATAAAGGTTGGTATACATGATATAAATAAGATGTAAAATTGTGAAATAATTTTAGTCATGTAAAACCAACAAGACATGAACCTAAATCAAAAACCCAAACCAAAAACCGTATTTTGGAAAAGATGGTGTGCGTGTGTTTCTTGAGCCAACTTATCAAAACCTTATTCTTTAACAAACTAATTCTTACAAGGGTTCTAGGTGACTACAAGGTCTTCAAATAAGGGCTTCTCCATAGAATGATGCATAGCTTGAATCCTTGAACCCGATTTGAGACATCTTGAGTCAAACGATCCCGAATTTGATTCATCTTTAGGGAAGAGCACAACTAGAATTCTTAAAACCCTAAAACACACTTAAACACTAGAAAATGATTAGTACAAAAACTATATATGTTTTGTAATCATCAAAACTCAAAATCGGTTGATTGTAACCTTGGGCCAACAATCTCCCCCTTTTTGATGATGACAAAACATATGAGTTATTTAAAAAAAATGGGAAAGGAGCTTGGAAGCTCCCCCTCAAATCATGCTATATAAATGAATGGCTATATACATAAAAGGTACAAACTAAGAATTTTGGCATAAGGAAGACATAGGAATACAAAGCATATTGCTCAAAATCTAACTCAAAATCCAAAACTCAAAAAAAAACTTACTCAAAACTAACTTGTTATAACTTAAAACTCAAAATGCATAACTCCAAAGTAAAAATAAGCTAACTTTTTCTCCTCCTTTTTGTCATACATCAAAAAGGGTAAACATAGTTAAAATAAATTTGCTTCATAATTTCATAATACAAACATTCAATTCACCACAAATAAAAGAAAATCTAGCATAGTTTAGTGGTTTTGTAAAAATATCGGCAAGTTGAAAATCAGTAGAAACATAATCAATATCAATATCACCTTTCTCATAATGATCTCTAAGAAAGTGATACCGAATGTCAATGTGCTTAGTCTTACTATGTTGATTTGCATTTTTAGACATATGAATAGTACTAGTATTATCACAAAATATTTTAATTTGGTCAAAATGCAAATCATAGTCAAGGAGAGTATGTTTCATCCAAAGAACTTGTGCACAACAAGCTCCGGCCGCAACATACTCCGCCTCGGCGGTTGAGAGGGATACCGAATTTTGCTTTTTGGAAGACTAAGAAACAAGACAATTACCAAGAAATTGACATGTTCCACTTGTACTCTTCCTATCCACTCTACAACCCGCATAGTCGGTATCCGAAAAGCTCGTCATTGAAAATTGTCCGGTCTTCGGATACCACAAACCCATTTCAATTGTGCCCTAAGGTATCTAATAATGCGTTTTACCGTAATCAAATGGGACTCTTTAGGATACGATTGAAATCGAGCACAAAGACATATACAAAACATAATATCCGGCCTACTAGCTGTCAAATACAACAAGTTACCAATCATGCTACGATAAAGCTTAATGTCTACACTTGTACCTTGTTCATCCTTATCAAGCTTTGTGGTAGTTGCCATGGGAGTTTTGCCTGTTTTAGCCCCTTCAAGCCCAAATCTCTTGATGAGTTCCTTCGTGTACTTGGCTTGATTGATGAATATCCCATCCTTCCTTTGCTTGATTTGGAGACCAAGGAAGTAGTTAAGCTCACCCATCATAGACATATCGAATTCTTCCTTCATGCATGATTCAAAAGCTTTGCAAAGATTTTCATTAGTAGAACCAAATATGATATCATCCACATATATTTGAACTATAAGTATATCATTTTCAACATGTTTTGTGAACAAAGTAGTATCTATTTTTCCTTTCTTAAAACATTAGAAATTAGAAAAGAGGAAAGTCTTTCATACCAAGCCCTAGGGGCTTGTTTTAAACCATAAAGAGCTTTGTCAAGTTTGAAAACAAAATCTGGATGTGTAGGATCAACAAACCCGGGGGGTTGTTCAACATACACCTCCTCTTCAATAAATCCATTTAAGAAGGCACTTTTTACATCCATTTGAAAAAGCTTAAAATCTTTATAAGAGGCAAATGCAAGTGTCATCCCTATGGCTTCAAGCCGTGCTACGGGTGCAAAGTTTCCTAAAAATCGATACTTCGATTTGAGTGTAACCTTGGGCAACTAACCTAGCTTTATTCCTAATAACATTTCCTGACTCATCCAACTTGTTCTTAAAGATCCACTTAGTACCAATTGTTGGTCTATCATGGGGCCTAGGAACAAGATATCAAACTTGGTTGCGCTCGAATTGATTGAGCTCCTCTTGCATGGTTAGCAACCAATATTAGTCGCCCTCGGCTTCGAGGATGTTCTTTGGTTCAAAGTGAGAAATAAATGCATAGTGTCCACAAAGATCATGAAGTTTAGAACGAGTAGTTACCCTTTTGATACTTCACCTATAATAAGATCCTTGGGATGATGTGGATTGTATCTCCAATCTTTTGGAAGTGGTTGAGTAGTCTCCACTTCAACTTCTTGAATTTCATTTCCTTGAACCTCATTGTCTTGAACTTCATTTCCTTCATCATCCTTTGGCAAGTCTTCAATAGTAGGTGAGTCCTTCAAGGTAGTTCTCTCCATGTCTTCATTTAAGGAATCTATTTCTACAACATTCTTAACAAACACATTAGATTCCTCAAACTTTACATGTATAGATTCTTCAATAGTCAAGGATGACTTATTGAAAACTCTATAAGCTTTGCTAGAATTAGAATAACCAACAAAAATTGCTTCATAAGACTTTGCATCAAATTTACCTAAATTATCTTTAGTATTCAAAACAAAGCATTTACAACCAAAAACTTTAAAGTACGAAACATTTGGCTTTCTAGAAAAATAAATCTCAAAAGATGTTTTTGAAGTATTTTTGCATAAGAAAACTCTATCTGATATGTAGCAAGATGTGTTAATGGCCTCGGCCCATAGATAATGAGGGAGACCATATTCATTTATCATTGTCCTAGCCATCTCTTGTAATGTTCGATTTTTCCTCTCAACGACTCCATTTTATTGTGGAGTTCTAGGACAAGATAGTTCATGTTTAATTCCATGTTCTTCACAAAAAGTGGTAAAGGGTTGGTTATTGAATTCACCACCTCTATCTCTTCTTATTCTTAAAGTAGAAGAATCTTTTTCCTTTTCAACTCTTTTCTTAAAGGCTTGAAAATATGGAAAGGCTTGATTTTTGTGTTCTAAAAAGAAAACCCAAGTAAAACGCGAGAAATCATCAACTAAAACAAAAGCAAAACGATTCCCACTTAGACTTTTGGTTTGAGTAGGACCAAACAAATCCATATGGATCAACTCCAAGGGACGTGATGTCATGATATCCTTGATTGACTTGAAAGAGGACTTGGTTTGTTTCCCAAGTTGGCACGCATCGCAAATGCGGTCCTTTTCAAAGTTCAAGCAAGGAATACCTTGAAATCACCTAGAGGGGGGGTGAATATGTGATATAGCTAATCTATGAACTCAATGCGAAATTTAAAACTTAATGCAATACACTCAAGTGCAATCAACAAGTGATGCACACACAACCAAGCCAAGCAATTATGAATGCACAATATGAATAGTTGCAAGGCACAAAGTAAAGAGAGAGATAGAGAGAGTCAATGGATCAAGTGCAAACAACAAGATATGTTTCGAGGTTCGAGCACCCAGCTCTACATCCCTGCCTTCGACACACGAAGGATTTCTAATCCACTAGCTAGTCCACAAAGAACTCTCACAAGGAGTACCCAACTCCTCTCTTTACAACCACAACCTCCTCCTTGAGGCAAGCTCCAATCCAACAGAACAATCAGTCACAACTTGAGGGATTAGCACAAAGCAAACACAAGGATCACCTCACAACTTGAGGGATACAACCAAAGGCACAAAGTCAAGCAAAGATTGAGTTTTACAACTTGGTGGTCTAAACAACAACCACAAACAATTTCTTCTCCCACACAAATATCCTATAGAATGAGATAGTAGATGTTGCTCAAGTTTGGAGAAAACCAATGGAATGGAAATCAAAAAAACAAAGAAAATCCTTGGGAAATAATAGAAATCAAGATGGTGAAGTTCAATCAAAAGCTTTTCCCAAAAACCCTCTTCTTTGATTTTCCAAACCCTAGCAAAAACACCAAAAAGATTATTCAATTTAAATCCAAAACTTCTTTTGATTTCTTTTAAAACACTGGAGAATCAGGAAAAATTAGCACAGAAAATCGTTAAGAAAAACTCTCACAAATGGGGTATTTATAGACCCCAGAAAAATATAGCCGTTGGCAGCAGATTCTGCCAAAAATACATACTACGGTCGACCGCCCAACGGTCACATTTTGCCCGTTGGCAGCTACCGGGACCGCCCGGGTCGACCGAAATAAACCGAGAGCAATCTGCTCTCAGTCGGTCGACAGGATGGTCGACCAGCTACAAGAGCAGCCAGCGTGCACGTATCCGTGCACGTCGGTCGACCCGAACGGTCGACCGGCTACTTGGTGCGGCCGACCGTTCGGGTCGACCGACCTAGCCTGGCAGAGGCTGTTCTGGTCAGAAAAACTAAGAAATTAAATATCCAATAAATTCTTGTAAACTACTTAAAAATCCCCAAAAATAGTTTTGACAATTTGCATTGATATATAAACATATGATAAAAGTTTTGACTCAAATATCAAGCAATTAAAACTATTTTTGTATCTTACAATATTTTCCAAAAACCAAAAACTGTATTTTCTAAAACTTGGATTTTGAATAGAAAATACATTTTGTCCAAAACTCATCTAAATATAAAAACATGATATTTAAACATTTTGAAGCATGATGCATATGGATTGAAATCCAATATACATGAAACATATACATATCATAGTTTTTGTCCTTAATTCCAAAATTATGTTTTGTTAGAAATACCAAAACATAAAACACATGAAATAGACTATCAAACTAAGTTTGTTTAAGAGTTGAAACATGCATGTATATAGAACAAATCTAATATACATTAAACCATGTAAACTTATTTTGATATAATATCTATTCATGCAAACCAAGATCGGTTAAACCAAAAACTGAAAACCAATATTTAGAACGTGAAACGTGTGTGTTGTGAACTTGAGCATATCATACTATTCTAATTTTTACAATTTGGATCTAAACACAAACTAAACTATGGTACCGATGTCTTCTTGTAGAGCGCAATCTCCAAGCCGACTCGAACCAAAACATCATGATTCACCGAGCTTGACTCCAATGAGTGCTATATATGATCTTTGACGCTCGGGCTCTTGAATCAACGTGTGAAAGCTTCCAAATCATCTTGTTGAAGCTAATCACCAACTAATAACTTGATTAATGATCTGAAACTAAATAACACAAGATTATTAGTACACATAACTACATGAGTTAATCATCATCAAAACTAGAGTGGAAGGCCTTTGGGCTAACAATCTCCCCCTTTTGATGATGACAAAACTCATGGAGTTATATATGCATGGATTAAAGTTAAGCTTCAAAGAAGCTCCCCCTTAACTCATGCATAGGGATAAATAACAAATATGTGCAATGAATACTAAACATGAAACATGCATAGATATGCATAAACAATAAATGGCTCTAGATACCAATGAAAGATATCAATGAAATTTTCAAAAACAAATAAACATGCTCTGGATACCAATTAACAAAAACAAATAAACATGTTCTAGATACCAATTAAACTAAATATATGCAAAACAAAACTAATGATCTCTTTTACAAGCTCTTGATACCAAAACTAAACATGTTCTTTAAATAATGCCTTTGATACCAATTGAACTTAATAAAAACAATAAAACATGCATACAAACATGCATATAAACTCAAATTCTTCTCCCCCTTTTGTCAATCATCAACAAATGGGTTAAAAATAAAAAAAAACTAATAAACAAATCAAGGGATGTTCTCCCCCTTTTGTCTAAAATCAAATATGATACCAATTAAAAAAAAATGTGTCAATGAAGTGCATATTGATACCAATTAAAAAAGAAACTATACCAATTGAAAAACAAAAATCTTAATACTAATTGATAAGCAAACAATCAACATACTAATTGTAAGTAAGCAATCTTGATATCAATTGAAATTAAACATTACAAATTTTGAATTTCTAAACATAAGTCTTAATACTAATTGAAATTATTATTCTTTTTAAGGTATAAGATACCAATGAAATTATTATTTTCTATCATAAAGCAAGGGAGTGGAATACTAAATACCAATTGAAAGATGAAATACAAGATTTTCTCCCCCTTTATGAAATACCAATAAAATGTTGCACAAGCTTGTATTAGGATACCAATTGAAAACTCAATCAATTGAAACATGATGGTCATTTAAGAATCAAGCTTTGCAAAAACAAAATTTGTGCTCTAAGATATAGGAATATAATAGGCACAAATAAATCATCTATATATGTATGTAAAAATATGATACCAACCGAAATTGATACTATATGAAGTGCAAACATGCATACATAAAACAAACATATGTGAGTATACAAAAAGATGTCAATATTGATACCAATTGAAAGAATCCAATGATACCAATTAAAACAACAATAAAAAGTCAAGTGTATACATCATATTCCTACCACCCATTTCATGTTCAAGTTTACTATGATTTTCACTATAAAGCATACATGAGCATGATCGCCCATCCAACTGCCCTTAGATGGTAGGGGTTTTCAAAAATAGGTTTATAGATATAGTATGTTTGAAAACTACTACCAAGGAAGAATATCACAACTAGTTATATGAATCAACTAGTACGAGATCCTTCAAACAAGAAATAACAAAAATATTTTTCATGAAGACACATGTAAACCACATGGCACTAAAACACTCAAAATCCATATAGCACAATTTGTACTCATGAAAACTAAGTCATGAGAAAACATTAAATAAGGTGAGTGTATAAGTGTTGTGAGAAATATATCAACCTGAAAATGGACAATCAAGCTCAATATTGAAAAAACATGAAATTCATCTAAGACGTGAAATCACCAATTTGAAATCATCTTAAAAACATGAAATTCATCATAAATGTGAAATCACCTAGCAAACATGAAATTCATCCAAACGATTTAAACTTCAAGGCATATGTATGTCATGTACAAACTAAAGTATACATACATATCCTAAACACAATGAGTCCACAAAAGTATATGCATGAGGGCACGTGGCTCAAGGATGTATATGTATAAATGATAGTTTGGACAAGATGGACATATACATGAAGTTAAAATAAAATATGTAAAATGATGAATACAAGTCAAATGCAAGAATCATCAAAACTAGACTATACTAGTACATCAAGTGAATACAAATGAGCGTTCAAGCACAAACATATATAAAGGTCTATTTGTAGCTCACTAGTTGTACAAGTATAAATCCTAGTCTTAATGAAAACTATCATTCAAGTAAGTAGTCAAAACATGAAGCATAAAACGGGTCAACAATCAACATGATCATAATAATCAAAAACATGAATTATTAAAACAAAAAGTCATAGTCAACCATATGATTAGCATGACAAAGACATGTGCATTAGATCTATGATTAACATGATAGCTAAAACATAAAGAGAACACAAAATATGGGTCCATACTAAACATGGGTGTCTCAACAACTAATCATGTAAAGCATAAGTCTAATAAACATGGCAAATATCATACTAATCATGAAACAATAAAAAATGCTACAAAATATGATATGAAAGCATGTAAACAATAAGGAGTAAGGGATTGTTACCAAAACCGAAGAGGCAACTCTCCATGTCTCCAAAACACGGTGGTCCTCCCACCACACTACCCTTGAGAGTGAAACATCCAAATGTTCTCTTTTAAGCTTGGAACGCATCCACCTCAGGGCACCAAAACTCTCACGTGATGCGAGAGCTCCCACCTACATCAAAAGTCAAAAAGGTGGTTTTTGGTACCCATTTCCTTTTGGGTCCATAGGGGTTAGTACCTTTTCTAACCCAAACAAAATCATTTGCCAAATTTTCATTATATATGCGATCATAACAAAATCTAGCAAGATGGCCTTTTCGACCACAATGTGTACATGTGTACACATGAGCATACGTGTGATGGTGGTGATCGTGGGAAGCACGTGTATGCCTTGATGGGTGTGCATGCATAGTTGGAACTTGTTTCTTACGAACCAAGGATTCCAAACGAGTGTGGTTCATGGCACAATGGCTCAAAGTGGATCCCAAACAATCAACACTTTTCTTCAAAACATTTATATCATTTTCAATACTTGAAGATAAAGTGGAGCATGCTATAGGTGTGCAAGAAGTAGAAGCTATACTAGCATGGCAAACATGGGAATCTAAATCATTTTGCAAACATTCATTTTTCTTTAAAATAAGATCTAGTTCCTTAGTGATAGAATCAATTTTATTTTTCAATGAAAGGTTATCTTTAAAAGTAAAATCCAATTTTGAAGATAAAATCTCATTGTGCTTCAAAATATCATCACAATCATTTTTGCCTTTTAGAACTTCAATTTCTTTAAGGGCAAGTTCAAGTTGAGATTCAAGTGAGTCACGTTCACTAGTAATCTCTTCTTTCTCTTGCAAAACCGTTTCAAAGGCAGAACATAAATCCTTCATTTCTTTTTGCAAATCAAAATGCTTTTCTTTTAAAAGGTTATGTTTTTTCACAAATTTTCAAGTTTAGATGCAAGTTCTACATTCAAATTTTGAACTTCAAAGCATCCATAACAATATGAACTAGAGCTATCTTCTAGTTGAGAATCCGAATGTACCTCAAGGGAGTCTTTCCCTTGGACCATGAGACAATGCTCGTCGGTCATGTCTCTCCTAGATCTCTTTATCTTGTTAATGATCCTTGGAAGCTCCGGAGAAGTCAAGATGCTCCAAACTGCAAAAGCCGAATCATAGTGATCAAAAACATGTAATAAATCTTCATTAAGAGATGCTCTAAGTGTCCTAAGTGCTAATGCATTAGCCTTTTTGTGTTTGCTACTATTAGGGAAGGATTCTAAAGTGGAGGCTTGATAAATAAGATGACCTAGTGATTTTAAATGCCTACTCATATTGGCCTTCCAATCATCAAGTCTAAAGAAGTCAAACATAGGAGTGCTATCCATGAGTGCAAACTAAATGAGTGCAAATGAAAATGCAAATGAAGATTAGCAAACCAAGATCTCACTCCTAGGTGGTTAAACCTAAATATCAGGAGCGTAGGCTCTGATACCAATTGAAATCACCTAGAGGGGGGTGAATAGGTGATATAGCTAATCTATGAACTCAATGCGGAATTTAAAAACTTAATGCAATACACTCAAGTGCAATCAACAAGTGATTCACACACAACTAAGCCAAGCAAATATGAATGCACAATATGAATAGTTGCAAGGCACAAAGTAAAGAGAGAGATAGAGAGAGAGTCAATGGATCAAGCGCAAACAACAAGATATGTTTCGAGGTTCGAGCACCCAACTCTACATCCCCGCCTTCGACACACGAAGGATTTCTAATCCACTAGCTAGTCCACAAAGAACTCTCACAAGGAGTACCAAACTCCTCTCTTTACAACCACAACCTCCTCCTTGAGGCAAGCTCCAATCCAACAGAACAATCACCTCACAACTTGAGGGATTAGCACAAAGCAAACACAAGGATCACCTCACAACTTGAGGGATACAACCCAAGGCACAAAGCCAAGCAAAGATTGGGTTTTACAACTTGGTGGTCTAAACAACAACCGCAAACAATTTCTTCTCCCACACAAATATCCTATAGAATGAGATAGTAGATGTTGCTAAAGTGTGGAGAAAACCAATGGAATGGAAATCAAAAACACAAAGAAAATCCTTGGGAAATAATAGAAATCAAGATGGTGAAGTTCAATCAAAAGCTTTTCCCAAAAACCCTCTTCTTTGATTTTCAAACCCTAGCAAAAACACCAAAAAGATTGTTCAATTTAAATCCAAAACTTCTTTTGATTTCTTTTAAAATACTGGAGAATCAGGAAAAATTAGCACAGAAAATCGTTAAGAAAAACTCTCACAAATGGGGTATTTATAGACCCCAGAAAAATATAGCCGTTGGCAGCAGATTCTGCCAAAAATACACTACCGGTCGACCGCACGATCGACCGCCCAACGGTCACATTTTGCCCGTTGGCAGCTACCGGTCGACCGCCCGGGTCGACCGAAATAAACCGAGAGCAATCTGCTCTCAGTCGGTCGACAGGACGGTCGACCGGCTACAAGAGCAGGCAGCGTGCACGTATCCGTGCACGTCGGTCGACCCGAACGGTCGACCGGCAACTTGGTGCGGCCGACCGTTCGGGTCGACCGACCTAGCCTGGCAGAGGCTGTTCTGGTCAGAAAAACTAAGGAATTAAATATCCAATAATTTCTTGTAAACTACTTAAAAATCCCCAAAAATAGTTTTGACAATTTGCATTGATATATAAACATATGATAAAAGTTTTGACTCAAATATCAAGCAATTAAAACTATTTTTGTATCTTACAATATTTTCTAAAACCAAAAACCGTATTTTCTAAAACTTGAATTTTGAATAGAAAATACATTTTGTCCAAAACTCATCTAAATACAAAAACATGATATTTAAACATTTTGAAGTATGATGCATATGGATAGAAATCCAATATACATAAAACATATACATATCATAGTTTTTGTCCTTAATTCCAAAATTATGTTTTGTTAGAAATACCAAAACATAAAACACATGAAATAGACTATCAAACTAAGTTTGTTTAAGAGTTGAAGCATGCATGTATATAGAACAAATCTAATATACATTAAACCATGAAACTTGTTTTGATATAATATCTATTCATGCAAACCAAGATCGGTTAAACCAAAAACCGAAAACCAATATTTAGAATGTGAAACGTGTGTGTTGTGAACTTGAGCATATCATACTATTCTAATCTTTACAATTTGAATCTAAAGACAAAACTAAACTATGGTACCGATGTCTTCTTGTAGAGCGCAATCTCCAAGCCGACTCGAACCAAAACTTCATGATTCACCGAGCTTGACTCCAATGAGTGCTATATATGATCTTTGACGCTCGAGCTCTTGAATCAACGTGTGAAAGCTTCCAAATCATCTTGTTGAAGCTAATCACCAACTAATAACTTGATTAATGATCTGAAACTAAATAACACAAGATTATTAGTACACATAACTACATGAGTTAATCATCATCAAAACTAGAGTGGAAGGCCTTTGGGCCAACATACCTTTCACCATTTCATTATTGTTTAATCTAGATAGATGGTCAAAAGAAATGTGGCCTAATCTTCTATGCCATAACCAAGAGTCACATCGAGGGCTTTCAAACAAGTAGCATTGCATAGCATATTAGAGATGTCAATCATGTATACATTGCTTTCACGAAATTCAGAAAATATACATGTGTTAGATTTCTATCAAAAACTCTACAAGCTAGGTTATCAAAAACAACATCAATACCTTTGTCACAAAGTTGACTAACACTCAAGAGATTATGCTTGAGGCCATCACCTAAAACAACATTTTCTATTAAAGGGGATGTGCCAAGTTTAACATTACCAATACTAATGATTTTTCCTTTGGCATCATCTCCGAAGGTGACGGTGCCACCTTCATGGTATCTTGATAGGGTTGCAAAGTTGTTGATATCCCAAGTCATGTGTCTTGTGCAACCACTATCAAGATACCACAACCCTTTACGTCATTGGGCCTTAGAATGTACCTGCATCATTTAACAAATTTGTTGACTTTGGTACCCAAACTTTCTTGGGTCCTTAAAAGTTAGTATTCCTAACCCAAACATTATTATGCGATGCATTAAGCCTATCTTAGCAAAATTTAACCAAATGACCTTTACGGCCACAATATATGCATGAAAAACTTTACCATACATGAATGCATGATGTGTGTGTGGAGTGTGGGCATGTTTAGGGTGCTTGGCAAGATGTAAAGGTTGTGATTTATGAACATGAGCATGAATAGCATGTGAATGTTTCTTTGGGACTTGTTTCTTAGGAAACATAGCCTCTAGTCTATTCTTATCAAATTCACATTTTTTCAAAACTACTCCTAATGAATCAATTTTCTCTTTTAGCATGGAAATTTCATTTTCATTAATTTGTGAAAATTTACCATTGCAAGAAATTTTATAGTTATCAAAGTCCTTTTGTGTAGAAACAAGACTAGAAAGTAATTCCTCCTTTTCTTTTGTAAGAGTGAAAACTTTATGATTTAGAGATTCATTTTCTTTTTCATTTTCAAATATTTCTTTTTGAGAAAATCATAGTTATGAGATAGTTCTTCAAAAGCTTCTCCTAGTTCATCTATGGATAGATCACAATCAATGGAAGTATTGGGAGTTACCTTACTTGTGCTTTCATTTGCCATGAAGCACATGTTAGCGGTGTCGACTTCCTCATCGGATTCACTCTCCGAATCTCAAGTAGCCTTTAAAGTATTCTTTTTATATGGCTTCTTGGAGCTGGAGGGCTTGACTTTATCCGGGCATTCCGCAACAATGTGACCCGTCTTCCCACAATTGAAACAAATGATTTGCTTCTCTTCTTTACCCTGCCATCTCTTTTTATTTTTGAACTTTGCCTTGTTGTACATTCTTCGAACGTTCTTTACAAGAAGAGAAAGCTCTTCATCATCTTCGTCGGAGCATGTGGAATAACTCTTGAAGGCAATAACTTTCTTCTTGGAAGGAGCCATTTCTTCTCTTGCTTTTCTTTCCATCTCATGGGTCTTGAGGTTCCCAATGAGACCTATAAGCTCCATCTCTTCCTTGTCATTGAGTTCCTTCAAGGTAGTGGCTTTGACTTCCCAAGATGGAGGGAGAGCACGGATGATCATCCTTACTCTTTGGTCGTTGTCAATGACGTCACCTAGAGAAGAAAGTCCATTAGTAATCTTTGTAAATTTAGTAACCATATCATCTATGGTTTCATTCTCTTGCATAGAAAAATTTTCATATTAGGAACGAAGAAGGTCAATTTTTGCCCTCTTTACTTGTGAAGTTCCCTCATGAGTGACAAGCAAGTGAGTCCAAATCTCATGGGCGGATTTGCAATGAATGACTCTAGAAATATCATCGTCATTAAGAGCTTGAAGTAAGGCATAGTGTGCCCTAGCATTAGCGTCAAACTCTTTTGTGTCAATATCGGACTAAGTGTCCTCATCACCGGTGGGTGCACTAAATGGTTTGGTCACCGCCTTTGCAACCCGACTTCCTAGGGATTGCAAAAATACAGTCATCTTAACCTTCCATATGGGAAAGTTAAGGCCATCAAACTTGGGTGGGATCTTAATTCCTTCGGCCATTTTTACTAAGTGAATGAGGATGAAGAATGAATAGAATTATTAGCAATAAAAGATCTCTCTAAGGTTGTTAAGCCAAGAGCCTAGAGACCAATGCTCTGATACCAATTGAAAAATACCTAGAGGGGGGTGAATAGGTGTTAATTCTAATCTAATGATCTTTTTAAACAAGTTTGTAAAAATGATGCAAATGGTCACTCAAAACAAGAAATTGAAGCCGAATTTCCCGTGAAGGGCTCTAGAACTTCTCCTCTTTGATTCCTCTAGATTATGAGTTGAGGCGCGTAATTGTTTTCTTGTTGAGATGAGTAAAGACCGAAAAATGCAAGTAATGAAATGGATGCAATAATGAAGTGCACACAAGATATATCACAAGAAAGAAATGTAAAGCAATAAAGAGGCAAAATGGAAATCAATCGCAAACACAAAAAATTTGTTTCGAGGTTCGAGCCACCGCTCTACGTCCCCGCCTTCACCACCGTGAAGGGTTTCCACTATATCCATCGAGGAAATTACAAAGGTCTACCGAAGACCGGAGTACCGAACTCCACCAATTACAAGAGGTCTACCGAAGACCGGAGTACCGAACTCCCACCAATCCAATCCTCTACCGAAGAGGGATCTCAACACAAGAAGGAACAAGTAACAAAGTGATCAAGAGGACCACAAACTTCTCTTTTACAACTTCTAATAGAATGAGGGAGTATTTTGGCTCAAGAAGTGTAGAGAAAAATTCAATTGTAAAGTAATACTAAATATCTTGAAAAACAACTAAAAACAAATTGCCAAGAATGCACTTAGAGAATTGAAAGCCTTTGAAAACTTTTTCTTTCTTTTTGGAAACTTGAAAACTAGGGATTTTTCTTGTATTTTGCAAGTGACCAATCCCCTCTATTTATAGGGATTAGAGGAAATCTAATCATCATTAAAACTAGCTTATTAGGTCAGGAAGTAGCCCCCAAAAATTCAGAGAGATCAGATCAAAACATCTCACTCAAATCAAATGATGAAATCTCTGAAAACTAGCCGTTATGGCTGCTGGCGGCTGTCGGTCGACCGGCCCGGTCGACCGACAGCCCATTGGCAAACTAGCCGTTGGACTCGGTCGACCGGTCGGTCGACCGGCAGCCAAAGAAAAAACTTCTCTTTGTTCTGTCGGTCGACTGGCCGATCGACCGACAAAAACCCGAGAGCAAAGGGCTTTCAGTCGATCGACCGGTCCGGTCGACCCACAGACGTGCACAAACGTGCACGCCCTGACCATAAGGCTCGGTCGACCGGTCCGGTCGACCGATCTAGCCTGAAATGGATCCGGTCGACCGGCCGGTCGACCGACAGCCTGAAACAGGATTTTTAGGAAATATTTTGAACTTTGAAAAATTTTCAAGATAATTTTGTAAGGCTATATGACTAAGTATCATGATATAAAGGTGGTATACATGATATAAATAAGATGTAAAATTGTGAAATAATTTGAGTCATGTAAAACCAACAAGAGATGAACCTAAATCAAAAACCCAAACCAAAAACTGTATTTTGGAAAAAGATGGTGTTTGTTTTTCTTGAGCCAACTTATCAAAGCCTCATTCTTTAACAAACTAATTCTTACAAGGGTTCTAGGTGACTACAAGGTCTTCAAATAAGGGCTTCTCCATAGAATGATGCATAGCTTGAATCCTTGAACCCGATTTGAGACATCTTGAGTCAAACGATCCCGAATTTGATTCATCTTTAGGGAAGAGCACAACTAGAATGCTTAGAACCCTGAAACACACTTAAATACTAGAAAATGATTAGTACAAATAATTATATATGTTTTGTAATCATCAAAACTCAAAAATCGGTTGATTGTAACCTTGGGCCAACAGATTTTTTGTCCTTACTCTCTCAATTATTTGTGTTTGAGAATGCTAGCAGTTAAACTCTACTTACTTCTCTTCTCAACCCTGACTCCCATACCAACTGAATTCTCAATCTCTCTCATCTATTTATAGTAACCATTTGTCACTAACTAATGCTTAACCTATTGCCATCCCCTCATATCTTGGTTATATTTAACTATATAAGATGCTTTAAATATACCTTTCCATAAAGGATTGCTCATGGTGGAATCCTCTTTAAAATTTCAATAAGCATCCTCTAAAGGATTACCCATGGAGATGACACCGATGATGATATCGACTGATCGCCTTACAGGGGGCTTTCTTTTTTGGATCTTCTTTTGTTAACCAGACTTTTGGAGCTTATCTGTAATTTTTGCTAGGAAGCCCCCAGTGTTTCTAGGGATAGTTTGTTCCCTAGTGTTGTTGTACTTTTGGTTTTGGCTCACTTGTTAGAGATATCAATGACAACACGAAATTCATGTAAAATATGTGATCCATGTGAAAGACACCCGTCATGAAATCAACCAGATCCTAAAATCTCTCCGTGATTACAGGAATACATGGGACTCATGAGATTCATGCACCATGTGTTTCTCATTCTTTTTCTCAGTCAATATTTTTCTATTCTTTCTCTCAGTCAATATTTTCCAATTGTATCTCCTAAATCAGTGTAAACATGTGACCAATATGTGCATATATATACAACCACGAACCATAACTAATGGTATCTTATCTTTACATAAATAAGTCTTCTTCTTCTTATCTATCTTGATATCAGAGCAACTCCTGTACCATGTCGAGTATTTCCTCTTCATCTTCCCTCACCTCCATCCAAACACTTGAATCCATGGTTACTCCCAATCCCAATATCACTCACTTTCTAAATGTCAAACTCGACAAGGGAAACTATCTGCTGTAGGGTTCCCAGTTCCTTCCTTTTCTCAAGCTCCACGATCTCGAAGGCCTCATTGACGGAACATCTCCGTCTCCGGTCCGATTCCTTCCTTCTGCCGAGAAGGATGCTCAGCCCACTATCAATCCAGAATACACTCGCTGGATCAAGCTTGATCAGATGCCCTTATGTTGGCTTATCTCCTCACTCACTGAGGCTGTTCTTGCTCATGCGGTCGGCCTCACCACATCTCGTGATGTGTGGTGCTCTCTGGAGCGAATCTTTGCGTCACCCTCCACAGCTAGAGTGCAGCAACTCAAATATCAGCTACACACCGTCAAGAGGGCACCTCTTCTATGTCAAAGTGAAAAACACCTAGAGGGGGGGGAATAGGTGTAAGTGCTAATCTAGAACTAAATGCAATACTATGTGCGCTAAATGCGGAAGCTAATGCAAATCTTGCAACACACTTAATACAATCAACAAGTGTAGCCGAATTCCCCGTGAAGGGCTCTGGACTAACTCCTCTTGATTCCCCTTGAATGGGTTGAGGTGCTATGTGAAGCTCTTGTTGATTAGGTACAAGTGAGGCACACACAAACAACCAAGCATATAAGATGAATAGGCAATATGAATATATGCAAGGCAACACAAGCAAATATGATATGATATGAAGTATGATGCTTTGCACAAATGAATGAGAGAGAGTTAGAGAGACAATGGATCAATCGCAAAGACCAAGATATGTTTCGAGGTTCAAGCACCTTGCTCTACATCCCCGCCTACACCACCGTGTAGGATTTCCATTCCACTATCTCCCACCGAGGGAACCTCTACCGAAGAGGATTTGTTACAACACTTAGGAGTACCAAACTCCTCTCTCAAACAACCTCCTCACAACCGAGGGGTAGGCCCGTAGCCAATACAACAACCAACCAACACCTCTACCGAAGAGGTATACAACCAAACTCCACCTCTCACTAGAGGGAGCAAACCAATTACCCGATCACCTCTACCTAAGAGGGATACAACAAGAATAAGGGTGTTTACAACAAGTGGTTCCAAAAACCACAAACTTAAACTCTCTTTCTTTTCTCTTTTTCCACAAAAACAAGATCCTAATAGATTAGGATAGTATGATAGCTCAAGTGTGAAAAACTAGGTGTTTGAAAAACAAGCAACAAAGAAAAACACTTGGGAAAATCCTTGCAAAAGATATAGAATGAAAACAAAGACAAATCTCCCAAAATATTCTTTTCTTTGATTTTTCCAAAAACCTAAAACAATAAAGATTGAAAGATTAAAGCCCCAAACACTTTTGAAAACTTGTTTTAAACACTCTAGAAACTAAAAATTTTTCTCCTTAAAAAACTTGGCCAAAATCCCAAAGAGTTGGGGTTTATATAGGCCAAAACAGAAACTAGCCGTTAGAGCTGAGCTGGCAGCTCTGACAGGCAGCGGTCGACCGGTCCGGTCGACCGCCAACGATAATAAATATGACCGTTGGGCAACTGCGGTCGACCGGCCCGGTCGACCCAGAAAAACAGAGAGCAGAGCTCTCAACCCGGTCGACCGGCCCGGTCGACCGTCTCAGGGACTCCAAATGTGCACAGATCTGTGCACGTCCGGTCGACTGGCCCGATCGACCGGACATCAGCCAAGTCGACTAATAACCTGGCTTAGCCGACTGGTTGAGTCCTGGACCTAACAACTGGGTTTGAAAACTTGGAAAAATATTTTATAAAAATCTTTTAATACTTCTAAAAATCACCAAAAATATTTTTATCATTTTATATCAAAACTCAAACAAGTGATAAAAATTTCAAGACATATATCAATCATATCAATTCATTTTTGAGTCTTGCAAATTTTATCAAAACCAAAACCTGTATTTTATCAAACTTGATTTTTCCAAATCATGAATAGGATAGTCAAAATAAGTTTGTCTAGCAAGTTTAAAGCATGTATGTATATTTAGAACATATCTAATATACATAGAAATAAAGTAAACTTGTTTTGATCTATTATCCATGAAAAACCAAAATCAAAACATAAAACGTGTGTGTTGTGTGCACTTGAGCATATCAACTATACTAAACTTTACAAATGGATCTAAACACACTATCTAAACTAAGGATACCTAAGTCTTTGTGTCATCAAGAAGACTTGCTCCAAAACTCCATCCATGGGCTAGGCAAAGTGTGATCTTGAAGCTTTGGCCCTGGAATCACTTGTGAAAGCTTCCAAACACCTTGTTGAAGCTAATCACCAACTAATATCTTGGTTAATGATCTGAAACTTAAACAACACAAGATTATTAGTAAACATAACTACATGAGTTAATCATCATAAAAACTAGGGCGGAAGGCCATTGGGCCAACAATCTCCCCCTTTTTGATGATGACAAAACTCATGGAGTTATATATGCATGGATTAAAGTTAAGCTTCAAAGAAGCTCCCCCTTAACTCATGCATAACCAAATAAACATAATAATATGCAATGAAGGCTCTTAAAACATGAATGCATAAATATGCATAAACAATAAAGGTTCTAGATACCAATGAAATATTCAAAGCAAAGCATGCTCTAGATACCAATTAACAACCAATTAATAAATAAACATTTTCTAGATGCTCTAGATACCAATTAACATACATTAAACTATATTAAACTTAATATATGCAAAAACATAACTATGCATATATATGAAACTCACAAATAATTCTCCCCCTTTTTGTCAATCATCAACAAAGGGATAAACAATCAAAACAATACAAGCAATGGTCTCCCCTTTTTGTCTAAAACAAAAACAAAGACAAAGTCAATAAGGGGTGACTACAAACATGATATCAATTGAAAATATGTCAATGAAGCATCTTGATACCAAATGAAAATAAACAAAGATCAATAAATGTTATATGCTATATACATTCATGAAGAGGAAGACGCTAAGTTAGCTTCCCTACACATATGCATTACATGAAGGAGGGATGTTAAGCCCTAATTCACATAACACACATTATGTAATGAATAAGAGGAGATGTGAAGCTCCCCCTACACACGTGTACCACATAAAGAAAAGATGTTAAGCTTTTCAATACACAATACACTCAACATGAATCTATATGTAGAAGAGATGTTAAGCTCTTCTTGCATATAAGAAATTTAAATCCAAATTTTGTATTTTACTTTAAACTAAATTTTTTTTGGATACCAATTGAAAAAAAAACAATTTTTAGATACCAATTCAAATTAGACATAATAAATTTTGAATGTCTAAACACAAATTTTGATACCAATTGTAAATGTTTTACCAATAGAAAAGATTTTACATAGAAACATTGATACCAATTGTAAGAATTATTCATTTTAAATATATGATACCAAATTCGAATTTACAATCATAAAGTATGGGAGTACAAATACCAATTGAAAGACAAAATCAAATTTTCTTCCCCCTTTATGAAATACAAACTAAAATAATGCATAGTCTTGATACCAATTTAAAAGTAATCAATTGAAACAAAATTGAAACTCAAGCACTAGCATAAACACAAACATATATATGTATGGAAAATAGATACCAATAGAAATTGATATACTTGGAATTGAAATCATACATACATACAAAACATATATGAGTATATAAGAAGATCAAAGTGATACCAATTGAAAGAGTTCAATGATACCAATTGACATAACAATAAGTTCAAGTGTATACATCATATTACCAATCCACCCATCTCATGCACAAGTTTAAAAGGATTTTCAATATAAACATACAAGGCATGGACTCCCATCCAACCTCCCGTAAAGGTAGGGGTTTTCAAAAATTAGATTTGAAAATAAGGCTTGTTTGAAAATCTCTACCAAAATGAAGAATACCGTAGCTAGTTAAATGGAAAGTTTTGTTAACTAGTACGAAATCCTTCAAGCAAGGAATAAAACAAAATAATTTCATAAAACACATGTAAATCTCATAGCACATAAAACACTCTAATATCCATAAAGTCCATAAAATTTTCAAAAGAGGTGAGTGCACTAGTGTCATGTGGAACATGGTATCATGAAAATGTCAATAAAGCTCAATTATTCCTCAAACATGAAAACATGAAAAATCATCTAAACTATTTAATCTTCAAGGCATATGTATGTCTAATACAAACTAAGGTATACATACTTATCCAAAACACAACGAGTCCACAAAATATATGCATGAAGGCACGTGGCTCAAAAGGATAAACATGTATATCTAATAGTTTGGACAAGATAGACATATACATGAAGTTAAACAATTAAACATAAAATCAAGAAAAACTAAATCTTCACCAAAACAATTTCATTTCAAGGTATATGTATGAATTGTCAACACAATAAATATACATACATATCCCTAAACACAATTGAGTCCATATATAGATTTGCATGAAAGGCAAATGACTCAAGGGGTATACATGTATATCTTAAAGTTTGACAATAATACACATATACATGAAGTGAAAACTCATAAAACAAATTCAAAAATGGAATACAAGTTTGAGATGTATGAATCATCAAAACTAGACTATACTAACACATCTAATGGGTTCAAATAAGCGTTCAAGCTCATACATATATTGATTTATTTGTGGCCCACTATATGTACAAGTATATACCTAGTCTTAATGAAAACTAACATTCAAACATATACTCAAGACATGAAGCATCAAAAACAAATATAAAAACCATCATGATAAAACTAAAACATGATTACTATGTAAATTCACATGTATTAGATTCATGATGTATATTATAGCTTAAACAAAAGTGAGAACACTAAGTATGGGTTTATATAAGCATGTGTGTCTCAAATACTATACATGTATGTCAAGGATCTAATAAACATGGTATATACATACTAATCCATAGACATCAAAAACATGCTACAAAACATCAAAACATGATATAAACTTTAATCATGAAAGCATGTAAATAATAAATGGGAGTAAAGGATTGTTACCAAAACCGAAGAAGCAACTTCCCTTGTCTCCAAAACATGGTGGTCCTCTCCACCAAATCTTCCCTTGAAAGTGATGCATCCATGTGATTTCCTTTAAGCTTGGAACGCATCCACTCCAAGGTGTCATCACTCTCACATCATGTGAGAGCCCACACCTACATTAAACAAAGGAGGGGTGGTCTTTGGTACCCACATCTTGTTGGGTCCATGGGGGTTAGTCCCTTTTCTAACCCAAACAAATTTCTTTGCTAAATTAGGAGTATGTAATCTATCATAGCAAAATTTAGCAAGGTGGCCCTTACGTCCACAATGTGTACAAGTGTACACATGAGCATACATGTGATGGTGTCCGTGAGGAGCATGTGTATGCCGTGGAGGGTGTGCATGCATAGAGGATGGAACTTGTTTCTTTCGAATCAAGGATTCCAAGCGTGTGTGGTTCATGGCACATTGGCTCATAGTGGAGCCCAAACAATCTACTCTCTTCTTTAGCAAACAAATATCATCATTAATTCTAGAAGAAGAGGTACATGCATTAGGTAGACTAGATGAAGAAGCTACACTAGCATGGCAAACATGTGCATCAATTTTATTTTGCAAAACAATATTTTTCTTTAAACATACATCTAAATCATTTGAAATGGAAATAATTTTGTTTTCAAATCAACATTCTCTTTTAAAACAAAATCAACTTTTGAAGACAAATTTTCATTTTTCTTCAAAAGAACATGGCAATCATTTTTAGATTTTAAAAATTCATTTTCTTTAAGTGCAAGTTCTAATTGAGATCTCAATGAATCCCTTTCATTATAGACCTCAACCTTCTCTTGCAAAACATTGTTAAGTCTAGCATGCAAATTTTTATTTTCAATATTAATGCCTAGACTTTTCTTTTTCAACAAGTTATATTTTTCAATCAATTTTTCACACACAATAGAGAGTTCTTCATTCAAAGCATGGGCATCAATATGATCATTTGAAGAACTAGCATTATCATTACTATCTAATGGAGTTTCCGAGTGTACCTCAAGGGAGTCATTCCCTTGGACCATGAAGCATTGTGAATCAGATTCTCCACTAGATTCCTCTTCTTGTTGAATTGGCACTTGAAGCTCGGAGGTGGTGGTTGTTGTCAACTTGTTCCACACTACAAAAGCGGAATCAAGGTTAGAAACACACAAAAGATAATCTTTAGGTAAAGTGCTTCTAATGGCCTCTAGGGCTTGTGCATTGGCCCCTATATGATTGCTATCACTAAGGAAGGATTCCTTGGTAATGGCAAGGTAAACTTTATGACCTAGGGTTTGTAAATAAACAGTCATCCTAATCTTCCAAACATGAATGTTGGAAGGGTCAAACATAGGTGGGGTCATGAAGGCCATGGTAAACTATATGTGTGCAAGCAAACAAACAAATGCAAACAATAGACTAGCAATCAAATGGATCTCACTCCTAGGATGTTAAGCCTAATATCAGGAGCACTAGCTCTGATACCAATTGAAAAACACCTAGAGGGGGGGTGAATAGGTTTAAGTGCTAATCTAGAACTAAATGCAATACTATGTGCGCTAAATGCGGAAGCTAATGCAAATCTTGCAACACACTTAATACAATCAACAAGTGTAGCCGAATTTCCCGTGAAGGGCTCTGGACTAACTCCTCTTGATTCCCCTTGAATGGGTTGAGGTGCTATGTGAAGCTCTTGTTGATTAGGTACAAGTGAGGCACACACAAACAACCAAGCATATAAGATGAATAGGCAATATGAATATATGCAAGGCAACACAAGCAAATATGATATGATATGAAGTATGATGCTTTGCACAAATGAATGAGAGAGAGTTAGAGAGACAATGGATCAATCGCAAAGACCAAGATATGTTTCGAGGTTCGAGCACCTTGCTCTACATCCCCGCCTACACCACCGTGTAGGATTTCCAATCCACTATCTCCCACCGAGGGAATCTCTACCGAAGAGGATTTGTTACAACACTTAGGAGTACCAAACTCCTCTCTCAAACAACCTCCTCACAACCGAGGGGTAGGCCCGTAGCCAATACAACAACCAACCAACACCTCTACCGAAGAGGTATACAACCAAACTCCACCTCTCACTAGAGGGAGCAAACCAATCACCCGATCACCTCTACCTAAGAGGGATACAACAAGAATAAGGGTGTTTACAACAAGTGGTTCCAAAAACCACAAACTCAAACTCTCTTTCTTTTTCTCTTTTTCCACAAAAACACGATCCTAATAGATTAGGATAGTATGATAGCTCAAGTGTGGAAAACTAGGTGTTTGGAAAACAAGCAACAAAGAAAAACACTTGGGAAAATCCTTGCAAAAGATATAGAATGAAAACCAAGACAAATCTCCCAAAATATTCTTTTCTTTGATTTTTTCAAAAACCTAAAACAATAAAGATTGAAAGATTAAAGCCCCAAACACTTTTGAAAACTTGTTTTAAACACTCTAGAAACCAGAAATTTTTCTCCTTAAAAAACTTGGCCAAAATCCCAAAGAGTTGGGGTTTATATAGGCCAAAACAGAAACTAGCCGTTAGAGCTGAGCTGGCAGCTCTGACAGGCAGCGGTCGACCGGTCCGGTCGACCGCCAACGGTCAGAAATATGACCGTTGGGCAACTGCGGTCGACAGGCCCGGTCGACCCAGAAAAACAGAAAGCAGAGCTCTCAACCCGGTCGACCGGCCCGGTCGACCGTCTCAGGGACTCCAAACGTGCACAGATCTGTGCACGTCCGGTCGACCGGCCCGGTCGACCGGACATCAGCCAAGTCGACTAATAACCTGGCTTAGTCGACTGGTTGAGTCCTGGACCTGAAAACTGGGTTTGAAAACTTGGAAAAATATTTTATAAAAATCTTTTAATACTTCTAAAAATCACCAAAAATATTTTTATCATTTTATATCAAAACTCAAACAAGTGATAAAAATTTCAAGACATATATCAATCATATCAATTCATTTTTGAGTCTTGCAAATTTTATCAAAACCAAAACCTGTATTTTATCAAACTTGATTTTTCTAAATCATGAATAGGATAGTCAAAATAAGTTTGTCTAGCAAGTTTAAAGCATGTATGTATATTTAGAACATATCTAATATACATAGAAATAAAGTAAACTTGTTTTGATCTATTATCCATGAAAAACCAAAATCAAAACATAAAACGTGTGTGTTGTGTGCACTTGAGCATATCAACTATACTAAACTTTACAAATGGATCTAAACACACTATCTAAACTAAGGATACCTAAGTCTTTGTGTCATCAAGAAGACTTGCTCCAAAACTCCATCCATGGGCTAGGCAAAGTGTGATCTTGAAGCTTTGGCCCTGGAATCACTTGTGAAAGCTTCCAAACACCTTGTTGAAGCTAATCACCAACTAATATCTTGGTTAATGATCTGAAACTTAAACAACACAAGATTATTAGTAAACATAACTACATGAGTTAATCATCATCAAAACTAGGGCGGAAGGCCATTGGGCCAACACAAAGTACATCCAGTCTGTTAAGTCCATCATGGACAACCTGGCGGCAGTGGCTAATCTAGTTGTTGACTCTGACCTCATCTCTACCTTGCTCAGTGGTCTGGCTCCCGAATATGACTCGTTCGTCACCTTCGTCAACACATGAGTCGACCCTGTACTGTCAGAAGAACTCATCGGCCTCATGCTTAGCCAGGAGATTTATCGTGGGCGTGCTATCACTTCACCAGACTCCACAACCCTCATCTCCCCTTCTCTTGCGGTTCATACTGTTTCCCGCACTCCAAGCTACCATTCAGCTCCATCTTTTTTCTGTGGCCGAGCAAGGAGCGCGGTCATAGTCGTGGACGTTCACTCTTACCGTCACATCAGTCCACCAGTAGCCGACCTCAATGCCAGATCTGCAATCATTTTGGCCATTATGCTAACCAATGCTACAATCGTTATGATGATTCGGCTAGCCCAACTGCTCTTCTCCACTCTTATGGGAATAGTCAAGTCGATCCCAACTGGTATGTTGACTCTGGAGCCACTCATCACCTAACGGCTGACATTGCGAATCTGGCGGTTCACTCTGAATATCAAGGACCCGACAGAGTTCGCATGGGTAATGGGACAGGTAACGGGACAGGTTTGCCTGTCCTTTAGAGCTTATTCACTCCGATCTATGGGGTCCGTCTCCTGCGTCCGCTGTAAGTGGTCATCGCTATTATATTAGCTTTGTAGATCACTACAGTTAGTATGTTTGGCTTTATCCTTTAATAAATAAAAGTGATGCTTTCTCCATTTTTCTTTAGTTCAAAATTCATGTGAAAATTTTTTTTGGGCGTTACATTAAAGCACTCCAAACTGATGGTGGTGGCGAGTTCATCAAATTTAAACCTTACTTGTCTTCTCAGGGTATCGCTCATCGCTTATCCTGTCCACACACTAGTGCCCAAAACAATACCGCAGAAAGAAAGCACCGCCACCTTATCGAGATCGGCCTTATCTGGCTCGGTCAAATGTTCTATTTCATTACTGGCCTGATACTTTCCAAACTGCCTCATTTCTCATCAATAGAATGCCCACCCCTGTCCTCCATAATCTATCTCACTACCATAAATTATTTCATAAAGCACCTGACTACCTTTCCTTACGAATTTTTGATTGTGCTTGCTACCCTCATATGCGTCCATACCAAACTCATAAGTTTAGTTTTCGGTCCAGTCAGTGTGTCTTCTTAGGTTACTCGGCTTCGCATAAAGGTTATCAATGTTTGCATGTCCTCTCTGGTCCTATTTACATTTCTCGGATGTTGTGTTCGATGAATCTTCCTTTCCTTTCCATTCCCTCTGCCCTCCCTCTCTCCCCCTACTCCCTCGCCTTCACCACCGATCCCCATCTCCATGCCTCTGTTACCTTCCATTGTTCCAGTTCCCTCTTCTCATGCGGGCCCCACCATTGACTCTTCTCCTCCTCCACTACCACCTCCATCACATATTCCTTCTCTATCACCTCCACCAGCACCCGTCGATGAGTCCTTCTCCTCATCCTCATCCTCAGGCTCTCCCAGTCCCTCTCCTATCAGGACCCACCATATGGTCTCCAAAACACAAGATAACACTAGAACACCAAAAGTCTGGCAAGCCACCCGGTATCCCATGCCTACCTGTCTCATCGCTGACTTGGCCACCACTCCTGTCGAACCCACCTGTTTCACGTAAGCCACTAAAGACCCCAAGTGGCACCAGGTAATGGACACTGAGATGAATGCCTTGCTTTAGAATAAAACCTGGTCCTTTGTGTCATATCACCCTTCCATGAATCTGGTTGGTTGTAAATGAGTTTTCAAGTTAAAACATAAAATCTGATGGTTTTGTTGACAGGTATAAGGCCCGCCTGGTGGCCAAGGGTTTTCATCAACAACCAGGATTAGACTATGGTGAGACATTTAGTCCGGTCATCAAATCGATCACTGTCCGTACCGTGTGCAGTCTAGCCGTCTCCAAGGGATGGTCTATTGACAGTTGGATGTGAATAATGCATTTTTGTAGGGTTTTCTTACTGAGGCGGTCTACATGGAACAACCTTCGGGGTTCATCAATCTCGCTCATCCCAATCATGTATGCAAGCTTTACCGCAGTATCTATGGCCTCAAATTAGCTCCACGGGCCTGATTTTCTCGCCTAAGTAGTTATCTAGTCACATTGGGCTTTGTGGGTTCCGAGTCCGACACGTCTCTCTTCCTCTGACGGGTCAGGACATATCTTCTTCTGGTTCTTATCTATGTGGATGACATCATCATCACAGGCAATGACTCACGGACTGTCACTCGTCTTATTCAAGAACTAGGCCGAGAGTTCTAATTAAAAGACCTCGGCCCACTGCACTATTTCTTGGGCGTGGAGTGTCATCATACACCCTCAGGTCTATTTCTCTCTCAAATGAAGTACATCCGTGACTTGCTTCTCCGACTCAAGATGGATGGTGTTAAGCCTGTCAGCTCGCCTATGGCCACTTCCTGTAAGCTATCCAAGATTGTTGGTAAGTCTCTCTCTGACCCCTTTGTCTATCGAAGTACTGTTGGGGCTCTACAATACTTAAGCTTTACCAGACCCGATATTGCCTTCTCGGTGAATAAGGTCGCTCAGTTCATGCAAGCTCCAACTGATGAGCATTGGAGCGCTGTAAAACGGATCCTCCGTTACCTCAAATCTACCATTCAACATGGTCTTTTTTTCTCTCGTCATTCTTCTGTACAGCTTACTGCTTACACCGATGCAGATTGGGCAGGGTCGATCGATGATCGAAAATCTACCAGTGGCTATTGTGTCTTTCTTGGTACAAATCTCATTTCTTGGAGCTCGAAGAAGCAGTGCACTGTGGCACGATCTAGCACTGAGGCAGAGTATAGGGGCGTGGCCAATGCTGCAGCAGAGATTGTTTGGTTGCAGTCATTACTTCGGGAGTTTGGAGTTCCGCAATCTCCCCCACTAGTTCTCTGTGACAACCTCGGTGCAACATATCTCTCCATCAATCCTATTCGTCACTCCCGCTCCAAATATGTTGAGATCGACATTCATTTTGTGAGGGACTATGTGGCCAATGAAGTCCTGCATGTTCAGTTTGTCAGCACTAAATACCAACTAGCAGACATCCTTACTAAGCCTTTGTGCTCATTCAGATTTTCTATGCTGAAGAACAACCTCTAGGTTCTTTCAAACCCGCTTCGCTTGCGGCGGGTGGGGGGGTTGTTAGAGATATCAATGACAACACGTGACTCATGTGAAACATGTGATCCATGTGAAAGACACCCCACATGAAATCAACCAGATCCTAAAATCTCTCCATGATTATAGGAATACATGGGACTCTTGGGATTCATGCACCATGTGTTTCTCATTCTTTCTCTCAGTCAATATTTTTCTATTCTTTCTGTCAGTCAATGTTTTCTTATTATATCTCCTAAATCAGTATAAACATGTGACCAATATGTGTATATATATACAACCAATGGTATCTTGCCTTTACACAAATAAGTCTTCTTCTTCTTCTTATTTATCTCTACTGCGCCTGCATGTGTATTGAAATTTGTATCAAAAGGTTTTTCTTTCTTCTGTTACCTTTTATAGGAGATGTTTTCATTAACAACTTATTAATGAAACACAGGATGAGCTGTGGGCTTCACCGTTTATTGCCAAAAAAAAAGGAGCATCCTATTGATTGTTCAACCAGATTGTGATGCAATAGTTCTTATCTTGAACCCCACCGTTAAAGCCATATTCCTAAGATAAAACAATACAACTGACATCCTAGGCATTTTCTGTAGATTGGCACAATAACTACAAAGCAAATGCTGCTTCTGTGATTGGCATGACTAATATCAAGACAATACTAACTTAACACTTAAATCTTAAAACCAAGGTCCAGAGACCATGAAATCGTTCAAGAGAACCTCGTCATATTTTCTCCTTCGTCAAAATCTTTTATGCTGAGGATGGTGGAGCCTTCTTACAGATGGCTTTTTAGAACTTGTCTGAATCTGAATTTTACTGCATCAAACTTCTACTCATGGATTGAAAAAATGTGAAGCTAAAAAAGAGATTATGATGATAGCATGCAAAGGAAATCTGTCATCTTGCTAATCAAAAACTTTATTAGCAATCAAGTCATTGTGATTTTCCAAACAAGGCATATTTCCCACTAATGACAAATACAATGAAATTCCAATCCTGAAGCTATCCCACTAGATTTTTGGTAACGCAGGGGACTGATTTTTGTAATAATATTAGCCTACTTCTATTTCAACACTGCAAACAGCTCACAAAAGTAATATTGCTCAAAAAACATCAGAAAATAACTGTGTCTGTTTTTTCATTCATTTGTTTCGATACATCAAATCTGCTTCTAAAGATTAGCAACTACATTATTCCATCTTCCTCTTCATATACTTCCTGCGATGCTTAAGCCATAGGAACTGTATAACCTGGACCAAATTAAAGAATGGTTAAAGATCATATATTATGTTTTAAGTTACAAAGAGATAGAGGGAATGAACAATCTTACTTCCACATTTGCTTTTGCTCTCTAATGGTCGGCCGCACTTTTTGGCAACATAGGCAAACTTCGCCATACTGACTACGTCCTCAAAATCCTGCGGTATGTGCTTATAGCAGCAAGGAAGGTCTACTTCCTTGAAAGCCTTGCAACAAGCCTCTGATGGCTCCACCTGAGCTCCTTCTTTCACAATCGAGTCCTTGCACGGCAGATACAACTTGTTGAGATCGAGATTGGCCAGCTGGCAATTAGATTCGGCACCATGAACACCAAAAGTAGAGAGCTGTGTGATTGTAGCCATGGCGAAGGCGATGAACAACCATCTCTTGCTGATTGCCATTTTTACAATCCCTTTTTCTTGTTGTGTTTGTGACAATGGGGAGTGTGATGCCAGTGTCACCCTGCTTATATATAGAGTTTGCGGGGGATTAATTGAATTTTGAATTAATGCTGTTGGTTATTGTGTGAAGGCAAAAGACAAAGATGTAATGATTCTTAATAACTGCATTACTTCTCTGAGCTGTGATTTTCATGTGAAATTGCCAAAGTCAAACCATTAATTGGAAAACAAGACAAGAACACTAATTTAGTTTTTTTTATCAAATTTAATTAAGGACTTCAGCAAATTCTGTAATATGACGTACTTGGTACATGGAATGTGAATTCTATTTCTCTATTACCAAGATTGATTAACAATCATACTTGTTAAATTGTCAACAAAGGCAAATCTAGACGATTACTAGTTAAAGGTTTAGGGCAGATGTTTGACCCATATGAAATTGTAAACAAGAGTTAGCAAAGTTACCTTGAAACCACCCATTACCACCCTTCAAAACAACCTATTTGGAGAGTTGTTAACTCTTGCAATATGTTTGACTCTCTCTCTCATGCTCTTGTGGGGAGAGGGGGTAAAATCTTCTTGAAAGAGTTTTTTAAACTCTGTTGAAGTTTAGCCAAAAAGCGAGGCAATTAATGGTATCGAATACGAGAGCGTGTTGGTCGTATCGAAGTTGGATTGCACAAGAGGAATTCAGCCTAGTCGACTAGGTATTTGGCCTACTTGACTAATGATACAAATAGAGAGTTGACAAAATCTGTTTAACTACAGACTAGCCAATTAGGCCAAATAGAGGGTAAAATCTTATTGAAAGAGTTTTTTAAACTTCGTTTTATATTTAATCAGGTGGAGCAGCTCAGGATTATGATTTGCTGCTTTAGTGCCAAAGATGGCAAGGTAAATCCGCGAGCAAAGAAATTTGTTTTTTTGAGTGTCAAGAAGAATATGAAAGGCTACAAGTTAAAGGACCCCGAAAATAAGAAGATTGTGTTAAATAAGCTCGTCTCATTTGATGAGACTTCATTGTTGAAACTTACCGTCTCTCAATGGGTGGAGAGGACAAAAACCAAAAATGTATTGCAGCAGGTGGAGATTGATGCTACTCCACAATCTCCAGTTGGTTCGGTATCAGTAAGGACTTCACCTGATGTGACTCCAGGTGGAGATCATATAGCTAGTTTTTATGCTAAACAAGTTGAAGACGTTGATGGGAATGTCGAATTATTTGCAGCTATTAGAATCAAGATAAATCCACGAAAATGAGTGAAGAAACATGAATCTCAAGTTGGTAAGCGTGACAAGCTCAAATTGAAGACCATTGTTCTCCATGACAATTTGGTAAGGAGGTTAGTATGACTCAGCCAATTCAGTTCACTGCTGAAAATTTAGTCACGGTTGCTTGAGCTCGATAGAGCTCATTTGGATGAACTACGTGTGGCTTGATCCCGTCATGAAAACATGAATTAGTTCATGTACTTTTTGACATTGACTTTCACGCCAAGGTGATGAGAAGAAGCCATCAAAAATGGAGGATGATGAGTAGAATGACATTGACTTTCACGCCAAGGTGACGATCATACTATATCTATAAGATGAGGTCCTCCGTAACATCAAGAATGAGGAGACAAATACTGAACATTGAAGTAAACTGAAGAGTCTTTACATGATGAAGAGTTTGTCAAACACGCCTTTCATGAAAAAGCAGTTATACAACCTTCCGATGAAGGAAGGTATGTCTATTCAACAACATCTTCATACTTTCAAAAGGATCTTGAGTGATTTATTGGGTCTTAAGGTAAAGCTAGAAGAAGAAGATATGGCTCTTCTATTACTCTCTTCTCTTCCATCAAGTTATGCCCACTTGGCGACCACCATCATGTATGGAAAGTAGACCTTTGAGTTGAAAGATGTCAGGCAGATGCTCCAGAACATCGAGCTGATGAAGAAGACTGATTCCATAGAGGAGGTCTCAAGTTTGGTTGTCAAAGGGCAGAGGGGGAGATCACAGACTAGGGGACCGAAAAAGGATCCAAGCGCTTCTAGCAGTTATGCCTGCTACTACTGCAGGAACCAAGACACGCCAAGAAAAATTATTTTAAATACAAGGAGATGCTAAAGAAAAAGGCGATATGGATACTGATGGGGCTAATGCTAGTTGAAAGTTTGAACAAGCCGGTGTTATTGAAGAACCTGATGAGAATCCATGTGATGTCCTGACAGTTCAATCAAGAAAGAAAAAGTACTGAGATGCTTAGTTACTTAATTTAGAGGTGCACATACCACATGTGCCAAAAAAATAAAATGGTTCAGTACATACAAGCCTTTTGATGAATGCTCAATCCAGACGGGTAACGATGGCGTGTGCAAGACAGTTGGCATTGGCTATATCCATATGAGGATGTTTGATGGATAAGTGTGAACCCTCACAAACGTGTGTCACGTTCCTGATCTAAAGAAGAATCTTCTCTCATTGGGAGCATTTGAAGCTCAGGGGTGTAAGTTCTCAGGTGCAGATTGAGGTATTAAAGTTACCAACGGCTCCATGATAATTCTCAAAGGAGAACGACCAGCGAACTTATACAAGATGATCGGGATTGTTATTGTTGGTGATGCTTCAGCAACAACAGAGAAGAAGGATGTTTTTCATTGATTTGGGTAAGGGAAAACTTACAAAATAGTATTCGAGGAGCGAAATTACAAGTATTTCTTTACAGAAAGAAAAAGAAATTTACAAGTTGATCTCCTCTGAGATTTCTGGGGAAATGTGCCGGTAGGAATCTGATCAGCGTGAGATCATTTTATCCCTTTAACGATGCGATCGGTCAGATGATCGAATTGCCTCCTAATAGGACTCCCTTCTTGCTTGGTTCGGGGAATCGGAGAACAGAGGATCGGTAAAGCCCTCTTGCTAGGGATTCTGCTTCTCGAGCCAATCTCCTCTCTATCCTTGCCTATCTCTCCTCTCTCCTCCCTCGCCTTCGTATGCTCCTGGTAGGCTATTTATATGGAGAACAGGGGTATAATCGCCCTGAAAATCTGGAAACAGATTGAGTCAATCTGTTTTGCATCTGGAAAGTAGGCTCGCCGCGAGGCTAGAAACAGTTTCTGCGAAGCTAGGAATAGCATGTAGGGCTAATCCCTTGACCCGCTCTGCTAAATGAGGGATACTCCATTGATCCTCTCTAGTTAATTGAGAGATCTCTCCTGGTCTTCTCACCTGATTTGGGAGAGTCAAAAGATCATGGCAAGCAACTGCCAAATTCAATTTCAATCAAAATGATCTCATCTGGAGATTTGATTGGTCAAAGGTGACCATAAAAGACCCGCAGCGGGGCTAATCCAATAAGCTCGTAGCGGAGCTAAGGGAAGCTTCTGGCGAAGCTAGGAGTAAGCTATCAGCGAAGCTATAAGTTGACCTTTTTCTGCGTGGCCCCGCAGAGCGTCTAGCGAAGCTGTTAGCTAGATTTCTGCGGAGTTATGGAAAACTCCAGGGCGAAGCTATAAGTTAGCCTATGGCAGAGCTATGATGGAATTCTTGTGGGGCTAAGCAAACTTAGCCTCTCGTGCGATTGCTCATCCCTTGGGCTCATGTGAGACTAAGTATCGAGCTAACTTAGTGTCTCTAGGCCTGCTCAGGTCTTTTTCAAAGGCAGCTTTGACTTACTATCTGTTTTACTGGATTAGTAATGTCCATGTTGCTGCCTTGCCTCTGGTCATTAGCTCGTCTTTGACTTATCTTTTGTAGATGTCAATAAGTTAGACGTTGTTAAGACCGGCTGAAGATGAATGTGAGAGTTCTGTCTTTTTCGAGTGTCAACAAAGGATACTACAAGATTTTGGCACATGTTTCTTGCACACATGAGCGAGCTAGGTCTTTTAAGTCTTACACAACAAAAAAGTTCTACCAGGTATCAATTATTGCAAACTCGGCCTTTGTAAATTTTGCAGTATGGGTAGACAGTGTAAAGTAGCTTTTTCTACATAACAACATTAGACAGAGGGCTTGTTAGATCTCATATACACGAATGTGTGGGGACCTTCACCAGTAGCATTCATTAGGGGTGCAAGGTACTATGTCATGTTTATAGATGACTTCTCCAGGAGAGTTTGGGTGTCCTTCTTGAAGCAGAAATCAGACATATTTCAGAAGTTCAAGGAACGAAAAACAATGGTGGAGAATCAAAAGAAGCGAAGATGTTCTTGAGGTCCTACAATGGAGACGAGTATAGCTCTGCAGGATTCAAAGCTACTTAGCTATGAAGGCATCGAACACCAACTAAGTATTCTAGGGTAATCAGAATAGAATAGAGTAACAAAGCGCATGAATCTGACACTTATAGAGTGTTCCCGCAGTATGAGGTTACAGGCTGACATGTCATAAGGATTTTGGACAGAAGCAGAGAGTCATGCATGCTATCTAGTTAATATGTCACCATCTAGTTGATCGTCAAATTCCAGGGGAGATATGGCAAGGAAAGCCTGTGGATTATTCAACTTTACAAATTTTTGGTTGGCTGACGTATAGTTTGTTTGATAGTCAAAAGAGGAACAAATTAGAGTCCAGTTTGTTTGATAGTCAAAAGAGGAACAATTTAGAGTCCAAGTTCAAGAAATGTATTTTCATTGGATTCACCAAAGGAGTCAAAGATTTCAGACTTTGGGATCCAGGACGAGGAGTGCCTTTAATAGTAGAGATGTGATTTTTAACGAAAATTCAATGTTGCAAGAAAAGTTGAAGATGGATAAAGCGCAAGGTGGAGTTCTAGAAAATTCAACAGATTCTCATGCAGAGGAGGTTGAATTTATGGCCCTAATGATGAGTGTGATTTATACATATATTTTATACCACTTTTGTGCTTATTATTTGTCACATTTAATGTTGCATGAGTGTTATTTCTAATGTTTTGTATAAATTAGGTCAAGAGCAAGAAATTAGAGAAAAGAAGTGAAAAGCATTAAAAACCGATACAAGAAGAGATTGTAGTCAGATTTACTACATATTAGAAGACCCAGAGCCAAAATAATACTGGCAAAAAGGACCAAGTATCAAAGAAGCAGCATAAAAATCTGGAGGTCAAAATTAGCCATAAGTCGGCTGGCCAACAGACCACTGTTCAAAACAGAGAGCAGATCAGATTCAGATTCAGATTAGACATGTTTTATTATTTTGATCATACCTTTCTCTAAAAAAGTCCAAATTCAATGATTTAAGATGATAAAGAAAGAGTATTAAAAAGGCTTCAATTCTTAAGTTGACTACGTTTTCTAGTTCGATCATTTCGTGGCCCATTTTTAGTAATTACCTCTAGATGGCTGCAATCCATCAGAATTGAATTCCTACATCGAGTTAAAGTTGGATTAGAAGTCCTATTGTATTTCTTATTATAATTGGCTCTGAGATCGATATGAAAAGCTACAAGCTCTTGTAAGTATATAATTTAATCATAGAAACAAGCTTTGTAATTTAAGTTTTAGTTTCTCTCTTATAAATACTCTTTCTGATATAAAATTATAGCTTTTGGAGAAGAAATTATGTGCGTTGGAAGAAGAAGATCAGAGGAGAAGCGACAAGTAAGGAGTAGATGTGATCCCTAAATTGATGTTATCTTTCTCTTTCTATTCTAATTTACTATATGATGATAGAAATCATGTTTATTATTTTGCTTCGTAATTTCTTTATCATGAACTAAATCTCCATAATTAGAGCATTGATGTAGGCAATTATAATGAAAATTTAATATTATTACTATTTATTAGTTCTTTGTTACTAATCTGTTTTTCATGTTAGATTCTATGCATGTTAAGTTTTTATTCACGTTCTTCATGTTATTAATTGATGCGCACAATTATATAGATGGATAGGTTTGAGACCGAGAGGAGATAATTTAGTAACGATTCATAAGAATAGAAACCACTACCTAACACGTTGAGACCAAGAAGAGATATGTAAGTTGTACAATCATGTGAGAAGATCCACTAAGCTTAATAAATCTCCTAACTTGTAAATCTACTAGATCGAGAGATTATAGATTCTTAATTAAAGGATAAAATTATTGTTGCTTGAGAGAGAATACTAGTTGTGATAGAGACTTTTTATTGTTAACATGAGCAATAGATAGTTATTAGCACAATCAACTTGTTAATTCAGATTTTTTATTATTGAAATAAATTGCCTTAGTGTTTTTATGTCCATAGCCAACATTTTTCTTTTTTATTTCACTTCTCTATTTCTATCTTTCTTTCAAACAAAACTTTGAGTCAATACAACTTTAGTGCTTAATTTGATAACAATCCTCATGGGTTCGACACTCCATCACTTTATTACTTATGAACGATCGGTACACTTGCCATTCGCATACATTACCTAACAAGCCTGATGGGTTAGATGAAGACACCTCGGATTCAGATGGTGATGAACAAGAGGCTACTCAGCAACAACCTAAACCATTGAGGCGGTCAAAAGAGCTTCAGTACCACCAACAAGATATGGCTTAGAAGATGATCATGTCTCATTCGAATTAATAACAGAAACATGAGATGCAAACAATTACAGGGAGGCGATCGAGGCAGATAATAGTGTCAAGTGGATTACAGCCATTGAATAAGAGATGGAGCCTATATATAGAAATCAAATATGGGAGATGGTAGATCTTTCAAAGGACTTTAAGATAATAGGTTGCAGATGGGTCTTTTGCAAGAAGAACAATGAGCAGTACAAGGCAAGTTTACTTGCCAAGGAATATACTGAGAAAGAGGGTATTGACTATAATAAGATCTTCTTTCTTATAGTCAAGCATACATTAATTCAGGTATTATTGGTGATAGTATCTCAGTTTGATCTAGAATTATAGCATTTGAATATCAAAACAACGTTTCTGCATGGTGAGATAGAGGAGAGGATATACATGAAGCACCTGAAGGGTACATTTAGGAAGGTCAAGAAACAAAAGATTTGTCTCCTCAAGAAGTCTCTCTATGGACTTAAGCAGACTCTCAGGTAGTGATACAAACGGTTCAACTCTTTTACGATCAAGGTCAGATACACCAAATGTGATTATGACAGTTGTGTCTATTTCAAGCAGTGTAATGATAATCTGACATACTTACTGTTGTATGTGGATGATAATCTGATTGCTGCAAAGAATAAGGCACATATCTGAAAGATTAAAGCTCAGTTGAAGAAAGAATTCGACATGAAGGATTTGGGAGAAACCAAGAAGATTTTAGGAAAGAAACAAAAGATTTGTCTCCTCAAGAAGTCTCTCTATGGACTTAAGCAGACTCTCAGGTAGTGATACAAACGGTTCAACTCTTTTACGATCAAGGTCAGATACACCAAATGTGATTATGACAGTTGTGTCTACTTCAAGCAGTGTAATGATAATCTAACATACTTACTGTTGTATGTGGATGATATGCTGATTGCTGCAAAGAATAAGGCACATATCTGAAAGATTAAGGCTCAGTTGAAGAAAGAATTCGACACGAAGGATTTGGGAGAAACCAAGAAGATGTTAGGCATGAAGATCACTCGAGACAGAGGTTCAGCCAAACTTTGGCTATCTCAAGATAACTATGTTTTAAAGGTGTTGGAATGATTCAACATGGCGTAAGCAAGACCGATCACTACTCTTTTGGCAGGTCACTTCAAGTTATCCTCCAAATAATGTCCACAATAACTGAAAGAGGAGGAAGAGATGTCTCTAAATATGCTAGTACAGTGGGATTACTCATGTATACTATGGTCTGCACTAGGCCCGACCTAACCTATACAATTAGTACAGTAAGTCGGTTCATGTCGAATTAGGTAAGCAACATTGAGAAGTAGTTAAGTGAGTGCTATGATATCTACGAGGGACTATGAGATTAGGCTTTGCATTTCAAAGATTGAAAATGGAGAAGCCTAGGATATTACAAGGCTATGTTGATGCAAATTATATAAGAAGATCTGGATCAATAACGACAAGCTATGTATTAACGGTAGCTGAGTGTGTCAATAGTTGGAAGGAGAAATTGCAAGACACAGTGGCTCTTTTAACAGCAATGGAATAATACATGGTTACAGTTGAGATATCTAAGGAAGCCTTGTGGTTGAAAGGATTGGTCGAGAGTTTTACCATCATACAGAATTCAGTTCAGGTTCATTGCGATAGTCAAAATATTATTCATCTTGCTAAGGATCACAGGTATCATAAGCGGACAAAACATATTGATGTGAAGTATCACAAGATACATCAATGGGTCATAAATAACAAGGTGATCGACTTGGCGAAGATCAATATTAAAAAGAATCTGGTAGACATGGTGACAAGATCATCCCGGTGGAGAAGTTCACAGCATCTCTGAACTTCATCCAGATTCTTTAAAGATAAAGTGGATAATAGGCTCTTGAGATAGAGCCATGTGAAGTCACAAAAGGGGGAAGAAAGCTCGGTGAATGATATAGAGGCCAATTTCTACATGAGGACTCAATGAATGTGAGTCAAGATGGAGATTGTCAGTATTGGGTGACTCAAATTCATTGGAGAAGAAGTCAGATTTAAGGTGGAGGAGTTATAAGCTTCAGAAATCAAAAAAGGGACATGCAGAGGAGATGTGCATGGTTTGTTCAAAGGGTAGTCGACTACTAGTCGACTGCACTAAGGACAAGTCAACTAATAGCGTGCAATTTAGTCAAATGGGTCACAACAGAGAGTAAGGTGCGTCTCAGTTGTCGACTATACAGTTGACTAATGAACAGGATTAATCAATTAATCAAACAAATTAGTCGATTAATAGGCGTTCTGGTAGTTTCCTTTTCCGATTTTGGTTCCAGTTCGAGTTCAATTCGAGTTTTCTTAGGAGGCAGTGTTGTTGTATTGCTAGAATTTATGAAGGACTAGCATAATCCTAGGAGTCTATAAAGCCCCATTTGGGGTGGCCTTTGAAGGCAAGTCAAGAACAAATAATTTTTTCCACCATTGAGAGATGTGAGAGAGAGATTCTTGTAACTATTGTAATTTTCTTCTCTGTTTTCAATAAAATTTCTCTTCTCCTCCCCATGGACGTAGGCACAACTAGCCAAACCATATTAGATCTAGTGTTTTGTGGAGATTAATTTTATTACTTGCTAGTGGTAGATCGCTTCTACGCTTCCAATGTCGAATCTCCCGGTGTTCTCTCTTGTTGTGTTGGTATATCAACAGAGCTACCAGTTGAGATCAAGAATTATTTTGCATTTCTAATTTTACCGCTCTCTCTTTTTCTCTCTTTTGTTCCTCTTTCTCTCTTTTTTCTTGGACTTCATTCCTCTTAATTTATCACTACTTTGCTTGTATATCTCTCTCCCTCTGCTTTCCCCCCGATCTTTTCAATCTACTTCCCCCTCTCCCTCTCTCTCCCCCTACAATCGGTAGTAAAATGCAATAGTAGTAAGATACAATGACATCAAACTGCAATAATTGATGAATTGGAGATAATTTTTGGATTGGATTTGTACAAGAATTTGAGTTTTATTCGAAGGATGATTTTTGAAAAGAAGATGTAAGGGAAGAGTGAAAAAGAGAAGGGAGATGAGGATGGGAGGGATACAGAAAGAGGAGAGAAAAGAGGGTGGAAAAAAAGGATGATCTAAGTTTGATTTAAAAGATGAGTTTTGAAGAAATATGTGACGGATGAGTGAAAAAGAGAAGAAGATAAGGAGAAAGACATAAATGAGAAGGAAAAAATGAGAAAAAAATTAAAAACCGTTAACTTGGGGGTGTTCTCACTGATAACATAGTTTAGAGTGTATGAGTGTTACATGATCAATAATACATGGGGTCTTTTTGCAATTTACCTACTACCAAATGTTCCCATCTTTTGTGAATATGCATATGAATAAACATATACACGGAGGTTGTTGCTAAATCATTCTCCTGAACTAAATCTAGAAAGGGTGAACATAAGAAATAATTTAACAAAATAAAGAAAAACAATTGTAGATATTAGTTGTTTTTTTTCCATGTCCTCTGATTTTATGTAACTGTGTGTTATCTCTAGTTTTGATTGATGAGATGGTTCGCTATCAAACATAAGGAGTAAGCTTATCCACCAATTTTCATGAAGTTAGTAAGTCTTCCCAATTAAGGATTTAAATATCTCAACGCTAGTTTTTTGGTCCTCTCTCTCTCAATTATTTGTGTTTGAGAATGCTAGCAGTTAAACTCCAATTACCTCTCTTCTCAACCCTGACTCCCATGCCAAATGAATTCTTAGTCACTCTCATCTATTTACTGTAACCATTTGTGACTAACTAATGCTTAACCTCTTGCCATCCCCTCATATCTTGGTTATACTTAACTATATAAGATGCTTTAAAGATACCTTTCCATAAAGGATTGCTCATGGTGGAATCCTCTTTAAAATTTCAATTAGCATCCTATAAAGGATTACCCATGGAGATGACACCGATGATGATATCGAGTGATCGCCTTACAGGGGGGCTCTCTCTTTTGGATCTTCTTTTGTTAACCAGACTTTTGGAGCTTATATGTAATTTTTGCTAGGAAGCCCCCAGTGTTTCTAGGGATAGTTTGTTCCCTAGTGTTGTTGTACTTTTGATTTTGGCTCTACTTGTTAGAGATATCAATGACAACACGTGACTCATGTAAAATATGTAATCTATGAGAAAGACACCCCTCATGAAATCAACCAGATCCTAAAATCTCTCCGTGATTAAAGGAACACATAGCACTCATGAGATTCATGCACTATGTGTTTCTCATTCGCTAAGTCAATGTTTTCCTATTTTTTCTCTCAGTCAATATTTTCCTATTGTATCTCCTAAATCAGTGTAAACATGTGACCAATATGTGTATATATATACAACTACGAACCATAACTAATGGTATCTTGTCTTTACATAAATAAGTCTTCTTCTTCTTATCTATCTTGATATCAGAGCAACTCATGTACCATGTCGAGTATTTCCTCTTCATCTTTTCTCACCTCCATCCAAACACTTGCATCCATGGTTACTCCCAATCCCAACATCACTCACTTTCTAAATGTCAAACTCGACAAGGGAAACTATCTGCTGTGACGTTCCCAGTTCCTTCCTCTTCTCAAGCTCCATGATCTCGAAGGCCTCGTTGATAGAACCTCTCCGTGTCCGGTCCGATTCCTTCCTTCTACCGAGAAGGATGCTCAGCCTACTATCAATCCAGAATACACTCGCTGGATCAATCTTGATTAGATGCTCTTATGTTGGCTTATCTCCTCGCTCACTGAGGCTGTTCTTGCTCATGTCGTCGGCCTCACCACATCTCGTGATGTGTGGTGCTCTCTAGAGCGAATCTTGCGTCACCCTCTAGAGCTAGAGTGCAGCAACTCAAATATTAGCTGCACACCGTCAAGATGGACACTTCTTCTTTGTCAGAGTACATCCAGTCTGTCAAATCCATCGTGGACAACCTGGCGGCAGTGGCTAATCTAGTTGCCGACTCCGACCTCGTCTCTACCTTGCTCAGTGGTCTGTCTCCCGAATATGACTCGTTCGTCACCTCCGTCAATACACGAGTCGACCCTGTACTGCCAGAAGAATGTTGGCCCAGAGGCCTTCCACTCTAGTTTTGATGATGATTAACTCATGTAGTTATATTTACTAATAATCTTGTGATGTTTAATTTCAGATCTCTAACCAAGGTATTAGTAGGTGATTAGCTTCAACAAAGGAGTTTTGAAGCTTTTCACATGGTGATTCAAGAGCCCGAGCATCATAGTTCATATCGTTGGAGTCAAGCTCGGTGGATCACGGTTTGGATCGAGTCGATTTGTAGACGGCGCTCTTCAAGAAGACTTCGGTACATAGTTTAGTTTATGTTTTAGATCCATTTGTAAAGATTAGATAGTGTGGTATTCTCAAGTTCACAATACACACACACGTTTCATGTTTTGGTTTTGGTTTTCAGTTTTAGTTTAACCGATCTTGGTTTTCATGAATAGATAGTATCAATACAAGTTTACATGGTTTTATGTATATTAGATTTGATCTATATACATGTATGCTTCAACTATTTAAACAAACTTAGTTTGATAAGTCTATGTCATGAGTTTAGAGTATTGGTATTTTAACAAAACTTATTTTTGGTTTTTTAGTCAAAAATATTGATATATATATATATCTTTCATGTATATTGGATTATATCTATATACTATATGCCTAAATGTTGTTTCATATCATGTTTTTGTATTTGGATGAGTTTTGGACAAAACGAATTTTCAAGTCAAAAATCCAAGTTTTGGAAAAACGGAATTTGGTTTTCGGCAAAATTTCTAAGTCACAAAAATAGTTCAAATTGTTTGAAATATGTGTTGAATTTTTTCACACATGTTTGTATATCAAAGTATTATACTGAAACTATTTTTGTGGATTTTTAGAGATTTTATGGGATTTATTTGGTAAATAAAAACCCAAGTTTCAAATCCTATATTTTGCCTGCCAGGCTCTGGCGGTCGACCGACCGGTCGACTGGAGCGGTCGACCGGATGTGCACAAAACGTGCACATGGCCATATCAGTTGGCCGGTCGACCGACTGAAGGCAACTCACTCTCGGGTTACCCCGGTCGACGGGGCGGTCGACCGGCCAGAGAGCCGTTGCTCTCTGGTTCAGGGCCCGGTCGACCGGGCGGTCGACCGGAAGGCTCAACGGTCACTTTTTTGACCGTTGGCCGGTCGACCGACCAGTCGACCGGAAGGCCATTCTGGGCCTAGTCAGCAGCCAACGGGCAGAATTTTTATGGGGCCTATTTATACCCCATTTGAGGTTGGTTTTTGTTAAGACTTCCAAGAGCAAAATTCTCCTATTCTCTAGTGTTTTATTTCAAGTTTCAAAAAGAGTTTTAGAGCTTTAAAAGATTTGATCTTTATTTTGTTTAAAGGGTTAGGAAATTCAAAGAGAAATATAGATTTGGGATATTTGCTTTGTTCTTCATTTCTATCAAATACTAAGTTGTTTTTTCAAGTATTTTTCTTTGTGTTTTTGTTTCCAAACTCTTTGTTTTTCACACTTGAGCTTATCTTACTATCCTATCTATTTAGGATCTATATTTTGTGGAAAAATTAGTTTGTGGTTGTGGAAACCACCAAGTTGTAACCTTCCATCATTGTGATATCCCTCTAGTGAGAGGTGATTGATTTGGTATCCCTCTATTGTGAGGTAATTATGAAAGTTGTGGTTGGCTTCCTCTAGTGAGAGGTGGAGGTTGTGTTTAGCTCCCTCTAATAATGAGAGGTGGAGTTTGTGTTGGAATCCCTCAAGTGTGAGGTGATTGATTTGGAATGGCTAAGTGCCTACCCCTCTTGTGTGAGGTGGTGCTTGTGTTGGTTGTGCATTGCCTCTAGTGAGAGGTTGTATTCGGTTGAGAGAGGAGTTGTGTACTCCCGGTTGTATTGCCCCAAAATCCTCAGTGGAGGTTCCCTGTGTGGGAGTCCTGTGTGGACAAGTTAGTGGATTGAAAATCCTTCTGTGTGAAGGTAGGGACGTAGAGCTGGGTGCTCGAACTTCGAAACAAATCTCGTTGTTTGCGTTTGATCCATTGACTCTTAACTCTCTCTATTATTTTGAGCATTGCATCATATTGCCATATCATTTATATGCTTGGCTTGTTTGTGTGTGCCTCACTTGTGTTTAACCACGAGAGCTTCATATAGCACCTCAACTCTTATTCAGAGGAATCAAGAGGAGTTAGTCCAGAGCCCTTCACCGGGAATTCGGCTACACTCGTTGGTTACACTAAGTGTGTTGCAAATTAATTTTTAATTTCCGCATTTTGTTCATTAGATTAGCCGTACACCTATTCACCCCCCTCTAGGTGTACTTTCAATTGCTATCAGAGCCTACGCTCCTGATATTTGGTTTAACCACCTAGGAGTGTGATCTTAGTTTTGCTAATCTATTATTTGCATTTGCACACGTATATTGTTTACACACAGTCATGGATTGCTTGACTTCTCCCATGTTTGATGTCTCCAACATTGACATGTGAAAATTTAGGATGTCCATGTACCTAAAAACCCTAGGCTTGCATGTTTTCCTTACCGCTACCAAGAAATCCTATCTTGGTAATAGCAATCATATAGAGGCCAATGCACAAGCCCCTGAGGCACTTAGAAGCACGCTTAACAAAGAATATCTGTGCTTAGTTTCTAACTGTGATTCCGCCTTTGCAGTGTGGAACACGTTGACCTCCTCCAAGCTTCAATTGCCAATCCAAACGGATGATGAATCTAGTGGAGAATCCGAGCAACAATGCTATATGGTCCAAGGGAATGACTCCCTTGATGTATATTTGGAATCTCAATTAGATGATGATTGTGCTAGTTCTTCTAATGAGTATATTGATGCCAATACCTTGAATGAAGAACTCTCAATTGTTTGTGAAAAATTATTAGAAAAATATAATCTTTTGAAAACGAAGAGTTTTGAACTTAACAAAGAAAATAAGGATTTATGTTCAAAACTAGATTTAGTTTTGCAAGAGAAAGTGGAGATTTCTAATGAAAGGGATTCATTGAAATCTAAACTAGATCTTGCCCTAAAAGAAAATGAATTTTTGAAAAATAAAAATGATTGTGAAATAATTTTGAAGAAAAATGAAAACTTGTCTTCAAAAGTTGATTTTGTTTTAAAAGAAAATGATTCTTTAAAAATGAAAATTGCTTCTATTTCAAAGGAATTGGAAGATTGTTTAAAGAAAAATAATTCTTTGAAAAATGATATAGATTCACATGTTTGTCATGCTAGTGTAGCTTCACCTAGCTTACCTATTGCATGCACCTCTTCTTCCATGATTGAAAATGATATTTATATGCTTAAGAAGAGTGTGGATTGTTTGGGCTCCACTTTGAGCTATTGTGCCATGAACCACTCACGTTTGGAATCTATGTTTCGAAAGAAACAAGTTCCATCTTTACATGCACACCATCCACGACATACACATGCTTCGCACGTTCATGTACACAACACTATGTATGCTCATGTATACACTTGTACACATTATGGACGTAAGGGCCACCTTGCTAAGTTTTTCTATGATCGTATACATGATTCAAATTTAGCAACTAAATTTGTTTGGGTTAGGAAAGGAACTAACCCCCATGGACCCAAAAGAGTGTAGGTACCAAAGACCACCCCTATGCTATTTGATGTAGGTGTGGGCTCTCGCATGACGTGAGAGCGATGGTGCTTTGAGATGGATACGTTCCGAGCTTAAAGAGAACAATTTGGATGCATCACTTTCAAGGGAGTTTGGTGGGAGGACCACCTTGTTTTGGAGACGTGGAGAGTTGCCCTCATGGTTTTGGTAACTATCCCTTACTCCTCATTTATTGTTTACATACTTTTCATATCATTGATTTTAGCATGTTTCGATGTTTCATGATTAGTATGTTATATGCCATGATATTTAGATTAGTGATATACATGATTAGTTATTTGAGACACCCATGTTTAATATAGATTTATATCTTGTGTTCTCACATTTGTTTTAACTAATGTGTATGTCCTAGATCTATACATCTGCATATACATAATGATCATATGTATGTTTATGAGTTTTATGTTTTGATTTCTATGCTTCATGTTTTGATTACTTGTTTGAATGTTAGTTTTCATTAAAACGTGGATATATACTTGTACAACTAGTGAGTCACAAATAGATCATTATATGTTTGTGCTTGAACGCTCATTTGTACCCATTAGATGTACTAGTATAATCTAGTTTTGATGATTCAAACATTTTGACTTGTATTCCCATTTTGTACATGTTTGTGTTTATACTTCATGTATATGTCTATTTTGTCCAAATTAATAGCTATACATATACATCCTTGAGCCACTTTCCTTCATGCATATACATTTGTGGACTCGTTTATACTTGAATATGTATGTATACTTTAGTTTGTACATGACATACATATACCTTTGAAGAATTCTAGGTTTGATGATTTTCATGTTTTTTAAGGAATTTCTTATTGAGCTTGATTGCACATTTTCATGATGATGTGTTTCACATAACAATCTCGCACACTCACTTTATTTAATGTTTTCTCATGGTTTTGTTTTCATGAGTACAATTTGTGCTATATAGATTTTGAGTGTTTGGTGATCATGTGATCTACATGTTTTTCATGAAATATATCTTTATTTTATTCCTTGCTTGAAGGATTTCGTACTAGTTTACAAAATTTTCATATAACTGTTCGTATTCTTCATAATGGTAGAGTTTTTCAAACATACTATATTTTCAAAGCTATTTTTGAAAACCCCTACCCATCTAAGGGCGGTTGGCTGGGCGACCATGCATTGTATGTTTATTATTGAAAATCCATTTAAAACATGTGCATGAAATGGGTGGTAGGTAATATGAGTTATACACTTGATCTTATTATTGTTTCAATTGGTATCATTGGATCTTTTCAATTGATATCACTATTGACATCTTTTAGTATACTCATATATGATTTATTTGTGCTTACTATATCTCTATATCTTTGAGCACAAATTTTTGGCTATGCTAAGCTTGATTTCTTTAATGACTATCATGTTTCAATTGACTATTTTTCAATTGGTATCTTATACAAGCTTATGCATCATTTTATTTGGTATTTCATAAAGGGAGAGAAAACTCATATTTCATCTTTCAATTGGTTTGTTTACCTTTGGTTTTTCACTCCCACACTTTATGATGAAAAATGATTAAAAAAATTAATATTGATTTTAATTTGGTATTAAAATTATGATTGGTTTCTTCAAGATTTGTTTTTAAATGCCTCATTTACTTTCAATTGGCATTTCTAAAAATTTTTGTTGGTTTACCTATGTGTTCACTTACAATTGGTATCATGATGCACTTACATTGATATATTTTTTAATTGGTATCATGTTTGTTTTGATTCCACCCCTTGAAGTATTTTTTGTTTCGGACAAAAAGGGGAAGAACCTTGTTTTTATTGATTTTCTTTGACCCATTTATTGATGATTGACAAAAAGGGGGAGAAGTATTTGAGTTTATATGCATGTTTTCATATTGGTATCAAGAGATAGTTTGTTTTATGTTTTGTTAATATTGGTATCAAGAACATGAATACTAGTATCTAGAAACATAGTTTGTTTTTTATTGGTATCAAGAACATTATTTTAAGAACATGTTTATGAAAAGAAGAAATAATTTATTTTGGTATCAAGAGCTTGTTTTATGCATGTTGATGCATTTCATATTTGGTATCAAGAGCATGTTTTTTTTTGTATCAAGAGCATGTTCATTTCATTGTTTTAAGCATGTTGATGCATTTCATGTTTAATATTCATTGCATATATTTATTGTTTATTGCTATGCATGAGTTAAGGGGGAGCTTCTTTGAAGCTTAACTTTAATCCATTCATATATAACTCCATGAGTTTTGTCATCATCAAAAAGGGGGAGATTGTTGGCCCAGAGGCCTTCCACTCTAGTTTTGATGATGATTAACTCATGTAGTTATATTTACTAATAATCTTGTGATGTTTAGTTTTAGATCTCTAACCAAGGTATTAATAGGTGATTAGCTTCAACAAAGGAGTTTTGAAGCTTTTCACATGGTGATTCAAGAGCCCGAGCATCATAGTTCATATCTAGCACTCGTTGGAGTCAAGCTCGGTGGATCACGGTTTGGATCGAGTCGATTTGGAGACGGCGCTCTTCAAGAAGACTTCGGTACTAGTTTAGTTTATGTTTTAGATCCATTTGTAAAGATTAGATAGTGTGGTATGCTCAAGTTCACAACACACACACGTTTCATGTTTTGGTTTTGGTTTTGGTTTTCGTTTTGGTTTAACCGATCTTGGTTTTCATGAATAGATAGTATCAATACAAGTTTACATGGTTTTATGTATATTAGATTTGATCTATATACATGTATGCTTCAACTATTTAAACAAACTTAGTTTGATAAGTCTATGTCATGAGTTTGGAGTTTTGGTATTTTAACAAAACTTATTTTTGGTTTTTAAGTCAAAAACATTGATATATATATATATATATATATATATATATATATATATATATATATATATATATATATATATATATATATATATATATATATATATATCTTTCATGTATATTGGATTATATCCATATACTACATGCCTAAATGTTGTTTCATATCATGTTTTTGTATTTGGATGAGTTTTGGACAAAACGAATTTTCAATTCAAAAATCCAAGATTTGGAAAATACGGAATTTGGTTTTCGGCAAAATTTCTAAGTCACAAAAATGGTTCAAATTGTTTGAAATATGTGTTGAATTTTTTCACACATGTTTGTATATCAAAGTATTACACTGAAACTATTTTTGTGGATTTTTAGAGATTTTATGGGATTTATTTGGTAAATAAAAACCCAAGTTTCAAATCCTATATTTTGCCTGCCAGGCTCTGGCGGTCGACCGACCGGTCGACCGGACCAGGAGTCGGTCGACCGGAGCGGTCGACCGGATGTGCACAAAACGTGCACATGGCCATATCAGTTGGCCGGTCGACCGAGCGGTTGACCTACTGAAGGCAACCCACTCTCGGGTTGCCCCAGTCGACCGGGCGGTCGACCGGCCAGAGAGCCGTTGCTCTCTGGTTCAGGGCCCGGTCGACCGGGCAGTTGACCGGAAGGCTCAACGGTCACTTTTTTGACCGTTGGCCGATCGACCGGCCGGTCGACCGGAAGGCCATTCTGGGCCTAGTCAGCAGCCAACGGGCAGAATTTTTATGGGGCCTATTTATACCCCATTTGAGGTTGGTTTTTGTTAAAACTTCCAAGAGCAAAATTCTCCTATTCTCTAGTGTTTTATTTCAAGTTTCAAAATAGTTTTAGAGCTTTAAAAGATTTGATCTTTATTTTGTTTAAGGGGTTGGGAAATTCAAAGAGAAATATAGATTTTGGATATTTGCTTTGTTCTTCATTTCTATCAAATACTAAGTTGTTTTCCCAAGTATTTTTCTTTGTGTTTTTGTTTCCAAACTCTTTGTTTTCCACACTTGAGCTTATCTTACTATCCTATCTATTTAGGATCTTTATTTTGTGGAAAATTAGTTTGTGGTTTTGGAAACCACCAAGTTGTAACCTTCCATCATTGTGATATCCCTCTAGTGAGAGGTGATTGATTTGGTATCCCTCTATTGTGTGGTGATTGTGAAAGTTGTGGTTGGCTCCCTCTTGTGAGAGGTGGAGGTTGTGTTTAGCTCCCTCTAGTGAGAGGTGGAGTTTGTGTTGGAATCCCTCAAGTGTGAGGTGATTGATTTGGATTGGCTAAGTGCCTACCCCTCTTGTGTGAGGTGGTGTTTGTGTTGGTTGTGTATTGCCTCTAGTGAGAGGTTGTATTCGGTTGAGAGAGGAGTTGTGTACTCCCGGTTGTATTGCCCCAAAATCCTCAGTGGAGGTACCCGGTGTGGGAGTCCTGTGTGGACAAGTTAGTGGATTGGAAATCCTTCTGTGTGAAGGCGGGGACGTAGAGCTGGGTGCTCGAACCTCGAAATAAATCTCGTTGTTTGCGTTTGATCCATTGACTCTTAACTCTCTCTCTCTCTCTCTATTATTTTGAGCATTGCATCATATTGCCATATCATTTATATGCTTGGCTTGTTTGTGTGTGACTCACTTGTGTTTAACCACGAGAGCTTCATATAGCACCTCAACTCTTATTCAGAGGAATCAAGAGGAGTTAGTCCAGAGCCCTTCACCGGGAATTCGGCTACACTCGTTGGTTACACTAAGTGTGTTGCAAATTAGTTTTTAATTTTCGCATTTTATTCATTAGATTAGCCGTACATTTATTCACCCCCCCTCTAGGTGTAATTTCAAAGAACTCATCGGCCTCATGCTTAGCCAGGAGATTTATCGTGGGCGTGCTATCACTTCACCAGACTCCACAACCCTCATCTTGTTGGCCCAATGGCCTTCCACTCTAGTTTTGATGATGATCAACACTCATGTAGTTATGTTTACTAATATTCTTGTGTTTCTAAGTTTCAGATCATTAACAGGATATTAGTTGGTGATTAGCTTCAACAAGATGATTAGAAGCTTATCATGGTGATTCCGGTGCCAAAGCTTAAAGATCATACCTTTGCACTTGGAGAATCACGGAGTTTGGACCGAGTCTACTTGAAGATGGAAGATCGACAAGAAGACTTAGGTATCTAGTTTAGAGTTTGTGTTTTAGATCCATTTATAAAGCTTAGTTTAGTTGATATGCTCAAGTGAACACAAAACACACACGTTTTATGATTTGATATTTGGTTTTTATGAATAGTTGATCAAAACAAGTTTACATATGGTATATGTATAGTAGATGTTTTCTATTTATACATACATGCTTTAACTTGGTAAACAAACTTATTTTGATATCCCTATTCATGTTTTGGAAAAATCAAGTTTGACAAAATACAGGTTTTGTTTTTGATAAAATTTGCAAGACTCTAAAATGAATTGATATGTTGATATATTGTCTTGAAATTTTTATCACATGTTTATGTTTTAACATAAAATGATAAAACAAGTTTTAGAAAAACATATTTTTAGAAAAACAGTTTTTATTGTGATTAAAACTATTTTTTAGATTTACTGTGAATTTATGGGATTTTTATTGAGTGAAAAGACCTATTTTCAAATCCCGTATCTGTGCAGATCTGCACTGTGCCTGCCAGGCCAGTTCGGTCGACCGGACCGGTCGACCGCACCATGTGGCCGGTCGACCGGGTCGGTCGACCGATGTGCACAGACGTGCACGCTGGCTACACATTGTAGTCGGTCGACCGGACCGGTCGACCGAGTTGAGAGTTCAACTCTCAGGATGTTTCGGTCGACCGGGCCAGTCGACCGCTAGTGCCCAACGGTCACTTTTCTGACCGTTGGCGGTCGACCGGGCCGGTCGACCGACGCCTGTCAGAGCTGCCAGCTCAGCTCTAACGGCTAGTTTTCTGTTTGGCCTATATAAACTCCATCTCTTTGGGGATTTTGGCCAAGATTTTTAAGAGGAAAAATTCCAGGTTTCTGAAGTGTTTAAAAGAGTTTTTAAAAAGTAGTTTTTGAGCTTTAAACTTCTAATCTTTATTGTTTTGGGTTTTTGGAAAATCAAAGAGAACTAGGTTTTGGGATTTTGATTTGATCTTTTATTTCTATCATATACAAGAGATTTCCCAAGTAGTTTTTCTTTGTTGCTTGTTTCCAAAAACACTTAGTTTCCACACTTGAGCCATATCTTCTATCCTAAACTATTAGGATCTTTGTTTTGTGGAAAAAGAAAGAAAGAGAAGTGTTTGAGGTTGTTTGTTGTAAACTGTAAGATCACCTAGAGGGGGGGTGAATAGGTGATGGCTAATCTAATGGTCACTTATGAACAAATAATGCGGAATTAAAACTAAGTTGACCAAATTAAACTTCTTTTAATTGAACACTTATGTATAACTCAAGAGTATTGCCGAATTCCCCTTGCGAGGCTCTGGACAAGCTCCTCTGAAATCACCTAGAGGGGGGGGTGAATAGGTGATGATGCTAATCAATGGAACTAAATGCGGAATTAAAAATCTAGATGCAATGAGCACTCAAGTGTGATCCACTAGTGATGCACACACAACCAAGCCAAGCAAATATGATGAACAATATGGAATGTAAATGCAAGGCACAAAGTAAATAGAGATAGAGATAGAGAGAGCCAATCGATCAAACGCAAACACCAAGGTATGTTCTCGAGGTTCGAGCACCCAGCTCTACATCCCCGCCATCCCCAGATGGATTCTAACACTCTCACTATCACAAAGAAAGTTACAAGAACCACAACCTCCTCTTGAGGCAAAAGCACAAAGCCACACAAAGTAAAGGAATACAACTTAGTGGTATACAACAACAACCACAAAACAATTTCTTGCTACTTGGTGGTTTAAGGCAACAACCACAAACAATCTCCTTTTTCTCACACAAAGCCTATAGACAATATAGTAGATTGTAGCTCAAGTGTGGAGAAAACCAAGGGATTTGAAACCAGCAACACAAAGAAAAATCTTTGGGAAATAGATGAAATCAAGATATAGAGATTCAATTCAAAAGCTTTTCCCAAAATCCCTTTTCTTTGGTTTTTCAAACCCTAATCAAAAACACAAGAAATAGTTTACTTTGAATCCAAAAACCAATTTTGATTGCAACAAAAACTCCAGAGAGATATAGAATTTAAGCCCAAAAATCTTGAAGAGAAATAAAGCTCTTTTGGAATTTTTCAAACAAACAATATTTTTCTCTTAATAAAACTTATTTTTAATCTCTTCCCAATCACTCCTATTTATAGGAGAGGAGTAGGTTAAGAGATAATAAACACTTAAGGTTAATTAAGTAATATTAGATTTGAAATAAAACCCAATTTCAAATTTTAAACACAAAAGACAAAATAAATCAGCATTAAAAAATCTGCCCGTTACTGTTCAAACGGCTCGATCGGTCGACCGGCCGGTCGACCGGTAGTTCAAAAAATCTGACCGTTATGAGCTATCGGTCGACCGATCCGGTCGACTGATAAAAACAGTGAGCAAAACAAAGCTATCGGTCGACCGCTCCGGTCGACTGATGCCTAACTGAGACTCAAAATAATATTTCGGTCGACTGTCGGTAGACAGCCGGTCGACCGACAGACATGCACACGGATACGTGCATTCTGCCAGGACTCCGGTCGACTGGTCCGGTCGACCGGACCAGCCTGACACAGACACGGTCGACTGTCGGTAGACAGCCGGTCGACCGGTTCTGGTCAGAAAACCAAGTAAACAATATTTTAATAAATCCCACAAAATCTCTAAAATTTCACAAAAATAGTTTTGTCATATTATATTGAAAGATGAACTTGTGTTAAAAATCCCAACACAAATTTCAAACATATTTGACTATTTTTGTGTCAAAGAAATTTTGCCAAAAACAAAACTCGTATTTTCTAAAACTTGGAATCTTAAATAGAAAATACGTTTTGTCTAAAACTCTTCCAAATACAAAATTATGATATTTAAACACTTTTGAAGCATGTTGTATATGAATAGAAATTCAATATACAAGAAACATATATATATATATCATAATTTTTGTCATTAAGTCCAAAATAATGTTTTGATAAAAATACCAAAACATAAAACACATGAAATAGAATATCAAACTAAGTTTGTTTAAGCAATAGAAGCATGCATGTATATAGAACAAATCATATATACACTAAACCATGTAAACTTGTTTTGATATAAAATCTATTCATGAAAACCAAGATCGGTTAAACCAAAACCGAAAATAGTCAAAACGTGAAACATGTGTGTTGTGAACTTGAGCTTATCATACTATACTAATCTTTACAATTAAGATCTAAACCCAAACTAAACTATGGATACCTAAGTCTTCTTGTAGAGCGCAATCTCCAAGTCTTCTTGTAGAGCGCAATCTCCAAGTCGGCTTGATCCAAAACTCCTTTGAATCACCGAGCAATGCAATATATCATCTTTGATGCTTAGGCTCTTGAATCATCATGTGCAAGCTTCCAAATCATCTTGTTGAAGCTAAACACCAACTAATATCTTGATTAATGATCTGAAACTAAAACACAAGATTATTAGTACACATAACTACATGAGTTAGTCATCATCAAAACTAGAGTGGAAAGCCTTTGGGCCAACAATCTCCCCCTTTTTGATGATGACAAAACTCATGGAGTTATATATGCATGGATTAAAGTAAAGCTTCAAAGAAGCTCCCCCTTAACTCATGCATAACAATAAACATAAAGATATATAATGAATGTTCATAAATATGTATGCATCAACATGCATAAAACACATAAAAACATGCTCTAGATACCAAACATATAGACATGCTCTAGATACCAAATTGAAACACATATTAAAATGTAACAACACAAAATACATGCATAAAACTACCATGCATATAAACTACAAATTCTTCTCCCCCTTTTTGTCACTCATCAACAAAGGGGTAAACCAAACAAAGTGAAATCAAATTCCTCTTCCCCTTTCAAGGGGTAAAAATCAAAAACAAAGCATGATATCAAATAAAGATAGGTCAATGAGGTGCATTGAGATACCAATTGAAATTATCAATACCAAAATTATACAAGGCATTGAAACAAGAATAATCATTTTATGTTAACATGAAAACAAGCAATGTAACCATGATACCAATAAACAATAAACCAAAGTTGATGCCAATTTAATAAACAAGTGACCTCTTGATATCAAAAGAAGAAATTTTTCATTAAAAGCTCATGAAACCAATTGAAAAACAAAATTGCATCTTAATACCAATTACACTACAATGTTTAAATCATTTTCCATCATAAAGTTAGGGAGTGGGAAACAAACACAATGGTAAACCAAATACCAATTGAAATGTAAAATACGAGTTTTCTCCCCCTTTATGAAATACCAAAAGAAGATATGCATAGGCTTGAGATAAGATACTAATTGAAAATTAAATCAATTGAAACATGATATTCATTAAAAATTCAAGCTTTAGCAAACTCAAAATTATGAAGAAGCTTGTATAAGGATACCAATTTAAAAACTTAAGCTCATCATAGCCAACATTTGTGCTCTAAGACATAAGAATATAATAGGCACAAATAAATCATCTATATATGTATGTAGGAAATAGATACCAATTGAAATTGATACTATATGGAGTGTAAGCATACATACATAAAACAAAACATATATGAGTATACAAAAGAATGTCATATTGATACCAATTGAAAGAACTCAATGATACCAATTGAAATAACAAAGATAAGGTCAAGTGTATAGCTCATATCAACTACCACCCATCCAAGATAAGTTTTAAATGATTTTCAAGATGAAGCATACTTGATCATGGTCTCCCATCCAACCGCCCATAGATGGTAGGGTTTTCAAAAATAGATTTGAACAATATAGTATGTTTGAAAATCACTACCTCATGAAGAATATCACAACTAGTTATATAAGTCAACTAGCACGAAATCCTTCAAAAAGTAACTAGATTTTTCATGAAACATGGAGATCACAAAATCACTAAAACACTCAAAAACTATCCATATGGATATTACACTAAACACTATGTATAATACCAAAGTGTAGCCGAATTCCCCGTGAAGGGCTCTGGACTAACCCCTCTAGATTCCCCGTAAAAAAAAAAAAAAAAAAGGGTTGAGGTGCCGCGTTTGGCTCTCTTGGTTGAATACAAGTGTTAGCAAATAATCCCAATAATATATGTATACATGAAATCATGATACCAATTTGAAAATTAAATCATGGGAAAGCATCAAGTAGAGTGTACAAGTGTTGTGAAAAACATATCATCATGACAATTAAGCTCAATATGGAATTCATAAAAAAAATATGAATCATAAGAGAATCATGAAATCTATGAAATCATCATAAATCATGAGAATCATAATCAAGCATGGAAATCATCACAAATGATCTAAGCTTCAAGGCATATGTATGTCATGTACAAACTTTAGTATACATACATATCCCAAACATAAGGAGTCCACAAAAGATTATGCATGAAGGCATGTGGCTCAAGGATGTACATGTATAAATAAGAGTTTGGACAAAATAGACATATACATGAAGTCAAAAACGCAAGATCATAAAACATATCCAAAAATGGGTCAATCACATAAATTGGTACAAGATAGAATACATGAATCATCAAAACTAGACTATACTAGTACATCAAATGAATACAAATGAGCATTCAAGCACAAACATATATAAAGGTCTATTTGTAGCTCATTAGTTGCACAAGTATAAATTCTAGTCTTAATGAAAACAATCATTCAAGCATGTAGTCAATACATGAAGCACAAAACGAGTCAAGAATCAACATGAAAAATAATCATGATAATCAAAAACATGGAATATCAAAACAATCACACAAATCCACATGATCAATATGATAGGAACATGTGCATTAGATCTTATGATTAACATGATAGCTAAAACAAAGGAGAACACAAAATATGGGTCCATATTAAACATGGGTGTCTCAATCACTAATCATGTAAAGCATAATTCTAATGGACATGGTAATTATCATACTAATCAAGAAACTACAAACATGCTATAAGTGAATGCACATGAAAGCATATACATATAAATGGGAGTTAGAGAATGATACCAAAACCGATGAAGATGCATCTCTAGATCTCCAAACCATGGTGGTCCTCCCACCAAATCTCCTTGAGTGTGAAGCATCCAAATGTTCTCATTTTAGCCTAGAACGCATCCACCTCAAGGCACCAATACTCTCACGTGATGCGAGAGCCTCCACCTACATCAAACATCAAAGTGGTGGATCTTGGTACCCATTTTCTTGTGGGTCCACGGGGGTTAGCATCTTTCCTAACCCAAACAAGATTAGTTGCTAAATTTTCAAAATGTATACGATCATAACAAAATCTAGCAAGATGGCCTTTTCGACCACAATGTGTACATGTGTACACGTGAGCATACATATGATGATGGTGATCATGAGAAACATGTGTATGCATAGATGAGTGTGCATGTAAGGTTGGAACTTGTTTCTTGCGAACTAAGGTTTCCAAACGTGAGTGATTCATGGCACAATGGCTCAAAGCGGAGCCTAAACAATCAACACTTTTCTTCAAAACATTTATATCATTTTCTATGCTAGAAGATAAAGTGGAGCATGCAATAGAAGTGCTAGAAGTAGAAGCAATGCTAGCATGGCAAATATGCAAATCAATCTCATTTTGCAAAGATTTATTTTTAGACAAAACCAAATCCAATTCTTTTGAAATTGTGTCAATTTTATTCTTCAAAGTAAGATTTTCTTTGAAAACACAATCCAATCTAGAAGACAAAACCTCATTGTGTTCTACAACATCATCAAAATCATTTTTATTTTTCAAGTCTTCAATCTCTTTAAGTGCAAGTTCAAGTTGAGATTGTAGTGAGTCACGTTCACTAGTGATCTCTTCTTTCTCTTGCAAAACCGATTCAAAAGTTGAACATAAATCCTTTAATTCACCTTTTAAATCAAAATGTTTCTTTTTCAAAATCTCATGTTTTTCCATAAAATTTTCAAGTTTAGAAGCAAGTTCAACATTCAAATTTTGAACTTCAAAACAACCATGGCAATATGAACTAGAGCTATCATCAAGAGGGGAATGCGAATGTACCTCATGAGAGTCATTCCCGTATGCCATAAAGCCTCGTTCTTCGGAAGCTTCTCTCTTAGATCTCCTTATCTTGTTGATGATCACGGGTAGCTCCGGAGAAGTTAGAATACTCCAAACTGCAAAAGCCGAATCATATTTAGCAAAGATAGGAAAAGATGTTCATTTAAAGATGCTTGAAGTGTCCTAAGTGCAAGTGCATTGGCCTTCTTATGCTTACTACTATTAGGGAGGGTTTCTATGGTAATGGCTTGATAAACTAAATGACCTAATCCTTTTAGATGTCTAGTCATGTCTACCTTCCATGCATCAACTCTAAAATGGTCAAACATAGGAGGGCTAGCCATGAGTGCAAACTAGTATGAGTGCAAATGAGATGCAAAAGAATGATTAGCAAACCAAGATCTTTTACTCCTAGGTTGTTAAACCAAAATATCAGGAGCACTAGCTCTGATACCAATTGAAATCACCTAGAGGGGGGGGGGGGTGAATAGGTGATGATGCTAATCAATGGAACTAAATGCGGAATTAAAAATCTAGATGCAATGAGCACTCAAGTGTGATCCACTAGTGATGCACACACAACCAAGCCAAGCAAATATGATGAACAATATGGAATGTAAATGCAAGGCACAAAGTAAATAGAGATAGAGATAGAGAGAGCCAATCGATCAAACGCAAACACCAAGGTATGTTCTCGAGGTTCGAGCACCCAGCTCTACATCCCCGCCATCCCCAGATGGATTCTAACACTCTCACTATCACAAAGAAAGTTACAAGAACCACAACCTCCTCTTGAGGCAAAAGCACAAAGCCACACAAAGTAAAGGAATACAACTTAGTGGTATACAACAACAACCACAAAACAATTTCTTGCTACTTGGTGGTTTAAGGCAACAACCACAAACAATCTCCTTTTTCTCACACAAAGCCTATAGACAATATAGTAGATTGTAGCTCAAGTGTGGAGAAAACCAAGGGATTTGAAACCAGCAACACAAAGAAAAATCTTTGGGAAATAGATGAAATCAAGATATAGAGATTCAATTCAAAAGCTTTTCCCAAAATCCCTTTTCTTTGGTTTTTCAAACCCTAATCAAAAACACAAGAAATAGTTTACTTTGAATCCAAAAACCAATTTTTATTGCAACAAAAACTCCAGAGAGATATAGAATTTAAGCCCAAAAATCTTGAAGAGAAATAAAGCTCTTTTGGAATTTTTCAAACAAACAATATTTTTCTCTTAATAAAACTTATTTTTAATCTCTTCCCAATCACTCCTATTTATAGGAGAGGAGTAGGTTAAGAGATAATAAACACTTAAGGTTAATTAAGTAATATTAGATTTGAAATAAAACCCAATTTCAAATTTTAAACACAAAAGACAAAATAAATCAGCATTAAAAAATCTGCCCGTTACTGTTCAAACGGCTCGATCGGTCGACCGGCCGGTCGACCGGTAGTTCAAAAAATCTGACCGTTATGAGCTATCGGTCGACCGATCCGGTCGACTGATAAAAACAGTGAGCAAAACAAAGCTATCGGTCGACCGCTCCGGTCGACTGATGCCTGACTGAGACTCAAAATAATATTTCGGTCGACTGTCGGTAGACAGCCGGTCGACCGACAGACATGCACACGGATACGTGCATTCTGCCAGGACTCCGGTCGACTGGTCCGGTCGACCGGACCAGCCTGACACAGACACGGTCGACTGTCGGTAGACAGCCGGTCGACCGGTTCTGGTCAGAAAACCAAGTAAACAATATTTTAATAAATCCCACAAAATCTCTAAAATTTCACAAAAATAGTTTTGTCATATTATATTGAAAGATGAACTTGTGTTAAAAATCCCAACACAAATTTCAAACATATTTGACTATTTTTGTGTCAAAGAAATTTTGCCAAAAACAAAACTCGTATTTTCTAAAACTTGGAATCTTAAATAGAAAATACGTTTTGTCTAAAACTCTTCCAAATACAAAATTATGATATTTAAACACTTTTGAAGCATGTTGTATATGAATAGAAATTCAATATACAAGAAACATATATATATATATCATAATTTTTGTCATTAAGTCCAAAATAATGTTTTGATAAAAATACCAAAACATAAAACACATGAAATAGAATATCAAACTAAGTTTGTTTAAGCAATAGAAGCATGCATGTATATAGAACAAATCATATATACACTAAACCATGTAAACTTGTTTTGATATAAAATCTATTCATGAAAACCAAGATCGGTTAAACCAAAAACCGAAAATAGTCAAAACGTGAAACATGTGTGTTGTGAACTTGAGCTTATCATACTATACTAATCTTTACAATTAAGATCTAAACCCAAACTAAACTATGGATACCTAAGTCTTCTTGTAGAGCGCAATCTCCAAGTCTTCTTGTAGAGCGCAATCTCCAAGTCGGCTTGATCCAAAACTCCTTTGAATCACCGAGCAATGCAATATATCATCTTTGATGCTTAGGCTCTTGAATCATCATGTGCAAGCTTCCAAATCATCTTGTTGAAGCTAAACACCAACTAATATCTTGATTAATGATCTGAAACTAAAACACAAGATTATTAGTACACATAACTACATGAGTTAGTCATCATCAAAACTAGAGTGGAAAGCCTTTGGGCCAACATCCTCTAGATTCCCCTTGAATGGGTTGAGGTGCCGCGTTGGCTCTCTTGGTTGAATACTAGTGTTAACAAGCAATCCCACGCAAGTATATAACAATATAAGCACAAGGGTATATCAAGCATGCAAAGTAAAGACAATGTAAGTAATGCAAGATATAAAAGAGACTAAGTGAGAAAGAGAGCAAGGGTGAGCAATCGCAAACACAAGGGTATGTTTCGAGGTTCGAGCACACTTGCTCTACATCCCCGCCTTCGACACACGAAGGATTTCCACTATGCACGATCCAACCGGATCTCTCCTTGGTGCCGCAACACCTACAAGCCCTCGGACTCCCAAGTCCCTTACACACCACAAGCCCACCGGCTCGTCGAGGCCGCACCTCAAGCTACAAGTCCTCACTAGGACCCAACAACACCAAGTCCTCACTAGGACCCGAAACAAACCGCGAACACAACCGTCCGCCTTCTCAAAGAACAAAGATGAACTTTGGTGATCACAACTCTTGATCACCTAAAATCCTCTCACAAAAACACTCCTATAGAATGAATAGCTCAATGGATGCTCAAGTGTTTGTGTGAGAAAGCAAGGAAAGAATCTTTGGTGAAAAACACAAGAAAATCTCTTTTTACACTCTTTGATAAAACTCTCCTTTTAATTGGAAGTATTGACTCTAATTTTGTGGAGAAAAACCCTTCAGAAAGACTGGGAAAAACTAGCTCTAAGGTCTCCAAAAATCTTGGCTTAAAACAATGACAAAACCCCCTTTTATAGAGGTCAGAAAAATCTGACCGTTGGGGTCTGTCAGAGCTGCCGGTCGACCGCCCGGTCGACCGGTAACGGTCAAAAATCTGACCGTTACAGCCTCCGATCGACTGGCCCGGTCGACCGATAAGAACAGAGAGCACTGCTCTCAGTTCCGGTCGACCGGCCCGGTCGACCGCACAAAACTGCCAGACGTGCACAGTTTTGTGCACGTCGGTCGACCGGCCCGGTCGACCGACCTCTGTGCAATGGGTTAACTTGGAGCACAGTTTTGAGGTCTAAAACGTTCGCATTTGGGAATAAATATATAGGATGAATTTGTAGATATTGAAGTCTTCTTTCTAATGCAACTTAAATCAAATCAATATCAATTCGGAATTGAAAGTTATCAATAAAATACTAAAAGGTATCAAATCAGAAACTGAAAACTATTTTTCAGACTTCAACCCAATATTTGACATTCTTAACATTTAAATCAGAAGATGATTATTGAATATTAAATGTAGCTCTGAAAGTCATCTTTAAAATGCAATATAAATCATGTTAATTGAATATAGGAATAAAAAGTTATGATTAGAAAACTAAAAGTGTGTCGAGCAGATCAGCAGGACGGACGAGAGTTCTAAAAAGGTTTTGGTTAAAAACATATGTATATTTGAAACACCAAAAACTAAAACGGTATTTTTCTAGAACTAAAAATCTTTTATGAAAACACATAAATCAAGAGTGTGTGTGTGATATGAACTTGAGCAATCCACCAACTATCTATCCTTTACATTTTAACTAAAACAAACAAAAATCTTATACCTAGACACAAGTCTTCATCCTCTTGAAGTCTTCACTTGAAGGCTTCTCATCTTCTTGACTTGGTCCAAATGCAATCCACCGAGCTCATCTCTAGATGTGTTCTTGATGCATAGGCTCGTGAATCGACCGGTGCTAGCTTCCAACTTGACATTTTATCCTTTGTTGAAGCTCCACACCTACTAAGATCTTGATAAGGAATCTGTCACTAATTAAACACAAGATCATTAGTAAACATAACTTCATGAGTTGATCATCATCAAAACTAGGGTGATAGGCCTTTGGGCCAACAATCTCCCCCTTTTTGATGATGACAAAACTCATGAAGTTATATATGCATGGATTAAAGTAAAGCTTCAAAGAAGCTCCCCCTTAACTCGTGCATATCAAATAAATGATAAAGATATGACAATGAAGCACATGACATGTATGCAAATGAATGGAGATAACACAAAAACAAATCTTTTTCTCCTATTATTTGCAAACCAAAATATATATGCATAAATACAAATCTTATACAACCTTAAGTAAGGAAGACAAATACATCTCCTCCTTAAGTAAGGAAATCATGCATATATCACAAAATACTTCTCCCCCTTTTTGTCAATCATCAACAAAGGGTTCAAAGTAAAATCAAATCAACAAATTTTCTTCCCTTTATGTCAAAAATAAGGAAGTCAAGGAGGGGCAATACAAATCAAAAATTTTGAATTTTTCTCATCAAAACAAAATCATTAATTCTATTTTATCAAAACAAATTTTGAATTTTCTCTTTGATATCAAATAAAAAATATTGATACCATTTAAAAATCTAATGCATAAGCTTGAAAAATAAGATTTGAATTAAGCTTAGTATTAACAACACATGAAGAATTCGAACTAGTTAAATGAGAGTGTTTGACAACTAGTACGAAATCCTTCTATCAAGGAATAAATCTAAGGTTTTTCATGAAATAGCAATGAAACACAAAACACTCAAACACTCTAATCCATAAAGTCCAAATAGTTTCAAAAGAAGTGAGTGTACTAATGTTATGTGAAACATGGCATCATGAAAATGGCAATAAGGTACAATATTCCTTAGAAAATCAAAATTATCTCACATTTTTTTTTATTAAATCATTGAAAACAAAATCTATATGTCAAGATATATGTATGTTTTGACAATACATGAAATATACATACATATCTCTTAAACTCAAGTGAGTCTATATGAATGGATTTGCATTGAAGGCAAAAGACTCAAGTGTTATACATGTATATTTTAAGGTTTGGCAAAATACACATATACATGAAATAAAAGGCACATGATCATAAATCAAATCCAAAAGGTGAACATAAGTTTAAATATGTATGAATCATCAAAACTAAGCAATACAAGTACATTTCAAGGGTTCAAATAAGCATTTAAGCACACTTACTAATAGATCTTTTGAGGCCCATGATATGTTCAAGTATAAATCCTAGTGTTGACAAAAACTAACATATAAACTAATATTCAAATCATGAAGTATTAAATTTTAAGAAAAATAGAATCATGTGACAATCTCAAAAACTATTTGAAGGATACATAACTAGTATAAATTGTTTTTGAAAACTAGTTAAAGATCCTTCAAATATGTCAAATCATATGTTTTTCATGAATGAGACTAAGTACATAAAAATCCAAGCACTCATAGTCCATAAAGCTCATAAATATATTTTTGAATAAAAGATGAGTGTTCAAAGGTTATGTAAATAGTATTTTCATGAAAGTAGTCATTCAAGCTCAAAAAGATCATAAATCACATTTTGTTTTACACATGTTTTAATCTTTAATACAAATCAAAAACATGAAAAATCATCAATTTTTTTTATTATTTATTTAAAATACTAATCTTCATGGTATATGTATGATTTATCCAATTCTAACAATATGCATACATATCCCAAATCTAAAAGAGTCCAATATATATTGCATGAAGGCAAATGACTCAAGGGTATACATGTATATTTATTAGATTTGAATTAAACATGCATATACATGAAGTAAATCATAAAAATTGGCAAAACATGTATAAAGGAGAATCATCAAAACTAGTCTATACAAATACATAAAGTGGATACAAGTGAGCATGAAGTCCAAATATTTAAGAATCAATTGTAGTTCACTATTTGTATATGTATACATACAAGTTTGACAAATCTACATCTAAGCATGTAACTACCACATAAAGCACACAAAATCTTAAAACATGAACATGCTATGAATATATGAAATTAAAAGCATGTACATAAATAAAATAGGAGTTTAGAGTTTGTTACCAACTCCAAGGCTCCAAGTATGGTGGTCTTTCCCACCAAGATTCCTTGATAGCAATGCGTCCAAATGTTTGTCCATCATGTCCATTGCATTGGCTACCAAGGCACCAATCCTCTCACGTTTTGTGAGAGCCCTCACCTACATCAAAATCAAAATGTGGGGGTTTTGGTACCCATATTTTCTTGGGTCCTATGGGGTTAGTCTTGTAAGGAACCCAAGCATTTTTATTTTTATCAAAAATAAGAACATTTAACCTTTCATAACAAAATTTTGCTAAATGGCCTTTGCGGCCACAATGTGTACATATGTACACCTTAGCATACTTATGAGTGGGAGTGTGAGCATGATGTGCATCATAAGCATGTGCATGATGTGAATGTGCATGAGTATGAGGAACTTGTTTCTTTTGAAATAAGGATTCCAATCTAGTATGATTGAATGCACATGAGCTCAAATTAGAGCTCAAATTAACAATTTTATTTTTCAACTTTTTAATCTCATTTTGATCAATGTGTGCATGAGAAGTATGATGAGATATATGATCAATTTTCTTTTTCTTTTGAGAAACAAAATCTTTTTCTTTTTCACATAGTTTTCCTTTTAAAGACTTATTTTCTTGCAAAACAACTTCTTTTTGTTTTTCCACCAAATCAATCTTATTTTTCAAAATAGTGTTCCCTTCACATAAATCATTCAATTTTGTAAGCAAGGAAACATTCTCATTTTTTAAATCTTTGTTTTCTTTTTCTAAGCATGCCATTTTATTTTCTAATGAATCTTTTTCATTAATCATGGCATCAAAATTCTTTTTCAAATTGTTGTTGTCCTTTTCTAAACATGCAATGTTAGATTTAAAAGAATCTTGTTCTATGTGCATGCAAGCAATTTTCTTTTTCAAATTTTTATTATTCTTTTTAATCATGTCATATTTCTCAAGCAATAATTGGCAAAATGTATTAAGCTCATCATATGACATATTAACATCCTCATCCTCGGATTCGGAGTTTACCTCAAGGGGGTTATCCCCTTGGACCATATAGCATACGTTGGAGATGTCGCTTCTAACGTCCGAATCGCTCCCCGCATAGTATAGATCCTTTTCGCCAAGGGAGGTGATGATGTTCCAAGCTACAAAAGCCGATTCAATGTTAGAAACCCTAGATAAATAATCATCATTTAGGGTACATTTAAGAGCATGAAGGGCTTTTGCATTAGCCTCAATGTACTTGCTATTTGAACAATAATCATTATTAGTAGTAGCAAGATAAGCATGAATTCCTAAGGCCTTGAGGTACAATGACATCTTAACCTTCCAAGTTTGGATGTTAAGAATATCAAAGGTGGGTGGTGACATGAAGTCCATGGTGAGGTGTGTGTGTACAAAAATATTGTGATTAGCCTAAAAGGAGGATCTTTAACTCTTAGGTTGTTAGACCCAATATCAAGAGCACTAGCTCTGATACCAATTGTAAGATCACCTAGAGGGGGGTGAATAGGTGATGGCTAATCTAATGGTCACTTATGAACAAATAATGCGGAATTAAAACTAAGTTGACCAAATTAAACTTCTTTTAATTGAACACTTATGTATAACTCAAGAGTGTTGCCGAATTCCCCTTGCGAGGCTCTGGACAAGCTCCTCTAGATTCCCCTTGAATGGGTTGGGGTGCCGCGTTGGCTCTCTTGGTTGAATACTAGTGTTAACAAGCAATCCCACGCAAGTATATAACAATATAAGCACAAGGGTATATCAAGCATGCAAAGAAAATGTAAGTAATGCAAGATATAAAAGAGACTAAGTGAGAAAGAGAGCAAGGGTGAGCAATCGCAAACACAAGGGTATGTTTCGAGGTTCGAGCACACTTGCTCTACATCCCCGCCTTCGACACACAAAGGATTTCCACTATGCACGATCCAACCGGATCTCTCCTTGGTGCCGCAACACCTACAAGCCCTCGGACTCCCAAGTCCCTTACACACCACAAGCCCACCGGCTCGTCGAGGCCGCACCTCAAGCTACAAGTCCTCACTAGGACCCAACAACACCAAGTCCTCACTAGGACCCGAAACAAACCGCGAACACAACCGTCCGCCTTCTCAAAGAACAAAGATGAACTTTGGTGATCACAACTCTTGATCACCTAAAATCCTCTCACAAAAACACTCCTATAGAAGGAATAGCTCAATGGATGCTCAAGTGTTTGTGTGAGAAAGCAAGGAAAGAATCTTTGGTGAAAAACACAAGAAAATCTCTTTTTACACTCTTTGATAAAACTCTCCTTTTAATTGGAAGTATTGACTCTAATTTTGTGGAGAAAAACCCTTCAGAAAGACTGGGAAAAACTAGCTCTAAGGTCTCCAAAAATCTTGGCTTAAAACAATGACAAAACCCCCTTTTATAGAGGTCAGAAAAATCTGACCGTTGGGGTCTGTCAGAGCTGCCGGTCGACCACCCGGTCGACCGGTAACGGTCAAAAATCTGACCGTTACAGCCTCCGGTCGACTGGTCCAGTCGACCGATAAGAACAGAGAGCACTGCTCTCAGTTCCGGTCGACCGGCCCGGTCGACCGCACAAAACTGCCAGACGTGCACAGTTTTGTGCACGTCGGTCGACCGGCCCGGTCGACCGACCTCTGTGCAATGGGTTAACTTGGAGCACAGTTTTGAGGTCTAAAACGTTCGAATTTGGGAATAAATATATAGGATGAATTTGTAGATATTGAAGTTTTCTTTCTAATGCAACTTAAATCAAATCAATATCTATTCGGAATTGAAAGTTATCAATAAAATACTAAAAGGTATCAAATCAGAAACTGAAAACTGTTTTTCAGACTTCAACCCAATATTTGACATTCTTAAAATTTAAATCAGAAGATGATTATTGAATATTAAATGTAGCTCTGAAAGTCATCTTTAAAATTCAATATAAATCATGTTAATTGAATATAGGAATCAAAAGTTATGATTAGAAAACTAAAAGTGTGTCGAGCAGATCAGCAGGACGGACGAGAGTTCTAAAAAGGTTTTGGTTAAAAACATATGTATATTTGAAACACCAAAAACTAAAACGGTATTTTTCTAGAACTAAAAATCTTTTATGAAAACACATAAATCAAGAGTGTGTGTGTGATATGAACTTGAGCAATCCACCAACTATCTATCCTTTACATTTTAACTAAAACAAACAAAAATCTTATACCTAGACACAAGTCTTCATCCTCTTGAAGTCTTCACTTGAAGGCTTCTCATCTTCTTGACTTGGTCCAAATGCAATCCACCGAGCTCATCTCTAGATGTGTTCTTGATGCATAGGCTCGTGAATCGACCGGTGCTAGCTTCCAACTTGACATTTTATCCTTTGTTGAAGCTCCACACCTACTAAGATCTTGATAAGGAATCTGTCACTAATTAAACACAAGATCATTAGTAAACATAACTTCATGAGTTGATCATCATCAAAACTAGGGTGATAGGCCTTTGGGCCAACATAAACCTCATTGTTGTAAACCCTCCTTTATTTGTTGTATCCCTCTTCGGTAGAGGTGATCGGAGTGGTATTGGTTTGCTCCCTCTTAGGTAGAGGTGGAGTTTGGTTGTGAGCCTCTTCGGTAGAGGTGTGTGGATTGGTTGTTGTTTTGGCTACGGGCCTAACCCCTCGGTTGTGAGGAGGTTGTTGTTTGAGAGAGGAGTTTGGTACTCCTAGAGTTGTAAGAAATCCTCTTCGGTAGAGGTTCCCTCGGTGGGAGTTGAGATAGTGGAAATCCTACACGGTGGTGTAGGCGGGGATGTAGAGCAAGGTGCTCGAACCTCGAAACAAATCTTTGTGTTTGCGTATTGATCCATTGTCTCTCTAACTCTCTCTCATTTATATTGTGCAAAGTATCATACTTCATATCATCATATCATATTTGCTTGTGTTGTGCATAATTCATATTGCCTTGCATTTATTTATTTTGTTATTCATTCTTATATGCTTGGCTCGATTGTGTGTATTTTACATTGCTTGGATTGCTTGTGTGTGTGTGCCTAACTTATACTCATCCAACAAGAGCTTCACATAGCACCTCAACCCATTTCAAGGGGAATCAAGGGGAGTTAGTCCAGAGCCTCGCAAGGGGAATTCGGCTACACTTGTTGAATTGTATTAGTTTGTGCATAATTTGCATTAGCTTCCGCATTTAGCGCACTTAGTTTGCATTTAGTTTATTAGATTAGCACTTACACCTATTCACCCCCCCTCTAGGTGTTTTTCAATTGGTATCAGAGCTAGTGCTCCTGATACTTAGGCTTAACATCCTAGGAGTGATCCATTTGCTTGCTAATCTCACTTGCATTTGTTTGTTTGCACACATTTAGTTTATACTATGGACTTCATGACCCCACCTAGCTATGATCCTTCCAACATTGACATTTGGAAGTATAGGATGTCCATGTACCTAAAGACCCTAGGTTTGCATGTCTTCCTTGCCGCCACCAAGAGATGTTATCTTGGTGATTGCAATCATATAGGGGCCAATGCACAAGCCCTAGAGGCCATTAGAAGCACTTTATCTAAAGATTATCTTTTATGTGTTTCTAATCTTGATTCCGCTTTTGTAGTGTGGAACAAATTGACAACCACCAACACCTCCAAGCTTCAAGTATAAATCCAACAAGAAGAGGATCTAGTGGAGAATCCGATCCACAATGCTTCATGGTCCAAGGGAATGACTCCCTTGAGGTACAATCGGAAACTCAACTAGATAGTAATGATTGTGCTAGTTCTTCAAATGATTTTGTTGATCCCCATGCTTTAAATGAAGAACTTTCAATAGTATGTGAAAAGTTAATTGAAAAATATAAGATTTTGAAAAAGAAAAGTCTAGAAATTGAAAAAGAAAATAAGTGTTTGCATGCTAGACTTGACAATGTTTTGCAAGAGAAGGTTGAGGTCTATAATGAAAGGGATTCATTGAGATCTCAATTGGAACTTGCACTTAAAGAAAATGAATTTTTAAAGTCTAAAAATGATTGCCATGCTATTTTAAAGAAAAATGAAAACTTGTCTTCTAGAGTTGATTTTGTTTTAAAAGAGAATGTTGTTTTGAAAAACAAAATCATTTCTATTTCCAATGATTTAAATGTTTGCTTAGAGAAAAATATTGTTTTGCAAAATAAGATTGATTCTCATGTTTGCCATGCTAGGGTAGTTTCACCTAAATCACCCATTGCATGTTCCACTTCTTCTATGCTCGAAAATGATATAAATTTGTTAAAGAAGAAAATGGATTGTTTGGGCTCCACTATGAGCCAATGTGCCATGAACCACTCACGATTGGAAACCTTGGTTCGAAAGAAACAAGTTCCAACTTCTATGCATGCACACCCTCCACGGCATACACATGCTCCTCACGGATACCATCAACACATGTATGCTCATGTGTACTCATGTACACATTGTGGACGTAAGGGCCACCTTGCTAAATTTTGTTATGATAGATTACATACTCCTAATTTAGCAAAGAATTTTGTTTGGGTTAGAGAAGGTACTAACCCCCATGGACCCAAGAAGATATGGGTACCAAAGACCACCACCCCTAAAGATTTTGATGTAGGTGTGGGCTCTCACATGACGTGAGAGTGTTAGCACCTTGGAGTGGATGCGTTCCGGACTTCATGAAAATCAATATGGATGCATCACTTTCAAGGGAAGAGACGGTGGAGAGGACCACCAAGTTTTGGAGACGAGGAAAGTTGCTTCTTCGGTTTTGGTAACAATCCTTTACTCCTATTTATTGTTTACATGCTTTCCATGTTTTAATGTTTATAGCATGTTTTTGATGTCTATGGATTAGTATGTTCATTCCATGTTTATTAGATCCTTGACATACATGTATAGTATTTGAGACACATATGCTTATATGAACCCATATTTAGTGTTCTCACTTTTGTTTAAGCTATAATGTACATCATGAATCTAATACATGTGAATTTACATAGTAATCATGTTTTAGTTTTATCATGATGACTTTTATATTTGTTTTGATGCTTCATGTTTTGAATATATGTTTAGATGTTTGTTTTCATTAAGACTAGTTATATACTTGTACATAGAGTGGGCTACAAATAAATCTATATATGTTGGGCTTGATTGCTTATTTGAACCCATTACATGTGTTAGTATAGTCTAGTTTTGATGATTCATACATTTCAAACTTGTATTCCATTTTTGGATTTGTTTTATGATTGTGTATTTCACTTCATGTATATGTTTGTATTGCCAAACTTTAAGATATACATGTATACCCCTTGAGTCATTTGCCTTTCATGCAAATCTATATTTGGACTCAATTGTGTTTAGGGATATGTATGTATACTTCTTGTGTAGACAAATCATACATATACCTTGAAATGAAAATTGCTTTGATGAAAATTTAGCCTTACATGTTTTCATGTTTATGTGTCAATATTTAACTTCATGTATATGTCCATCTTATCCAAACTATTGACTATACATGAGTATCCTTTTTGAGCCACGTGCCTTAATGCATATATCTTGTGGACTCTTTATGTTTTGGATATGTATGTATACGTTAGTTTGTATTAGACATACATATGCCTTGAAGATTAGATAGTTTTGATGATTTCGTATTCTTCATTTGGTAGTGATTTTCAAACTAAACCTAATTTTCAAATCTATTTTTGAAAACCCCTACCTTCCAAGGGCGGTAGGATGGGAGATCATGTTCATGTATGCCCTAAATTGAAAATCTTTAAAACTTGAATTATGATTGGGTGGTAGATAATATGATGTATACACTTGAACTTATTGTTATGTCAATTGGTATCATTGAACTCTTTCAATTGGTATCATTTTGATCTTCTTGTATACTCATATATGTTTTGTATGTATGTATGCTTTAAATTTCAAGTATATCAATTTCTATTGGTATCTATCTTTCATACATATATATGTTTGTGTTTATGCTAGTGCTTGAGTTTCAATTTTGTTTAAATTGATTACTTTTAAATTGTTATCAAGACTATGCATGTCTTTAGTTTGTTTTTCATAAAGGGGAGAAAATTTGATTTTGTATTTCAATTGGTATTTGTACTCCCACTCTTTATGATTAAAAGTTGTTATTTTAAACATATGATATCAACATCAAATTATATGTTTTTAAAATGAACAATTCTTACTATTGGTATCAATGTCTCTATGTAAATCTTTTCAATTGGTTAAACATAACAAATTTTGAATACTTTTAGTATCAAGATTCATGTTTTAGGAATTCAAGATTTATGTTTAATTACAATTGGTATCTCAAAATGTTGTTTAAAGAAAATATTCAAAGTTTTGATTTGTATTTCCTATATGCAAGGAGAGCTTAACATCTCTCTTACATATAGATTCATGTTGAGTATATTATAAATTGAGGAGCTTGACAACTCTTCTTTATATGATATACGTGTGTAGGGGGAGCTTCACATCTCCTCTTATGCATTACATAATATGTGTTATGTGAATTGGGGCTTGTCATCCCTTCTTCATGTAATGCATATGTGTAGGGAAGCTAACTTAGCGTCTTCCTCTTCATGAATGTATATAGCATATAACATATATTGATTCTTGTTTATTGGTATCAAGATGCTTCATTGACATATTTTTAATTGATATCATGTTTGTAGTCACCCCTTATTGATTTTGTTTTTTGTTTTAGACAAAAAGGGGGAGAACATTGTCTTTTATTGTTTTGTTTGACATAAAGGGGAAGAAAGATTTTTACCCTCATTTTATCTATGATTTTGATTGTTTACCCCTTTGTTGATGATTGACAAAAAGGGGGAGAAGTATTTGTGTTTTATATTATATGCATGCTTATGTTTATGCATATATTATGTTTTAATCTCAAGAATATTAAGTTTAATCGTTTTATAGAGTTTGCTTTGTAATTGGTATCTAGAGGTTATTTTGTTTTGAATATTCCATTTGATATCTAGAACCAATTATTGTTTATGCATATGCATGTTTCATGTTTGATATTCATTGCATATATTTATTGTTTATCCCTATGCATGAGTTAAGGGGAGCTTCCTTGAAGCTTATCTTTAATCCAAGCATATATAACTCCATGAGTTTTGTCATCATCAAAAAGGGGGAGATTGTTGGCCCAATGGCCTTCCACTCTAGTTTTGATGATGATCAACACTCATGTAGTTATGTTTACTAATATTCTTGTGTTTCTAAGTTTCAGATCATTAACAGGATATTAGTTGGTGATTAGCTTCAACAAGATGATTAGAAGCTTATCATGGTGATTCCGGTGCCAAAGCTTAAAGATCATACCTTTGCACTTGGAGAATCACGGAGTTTGGACCGAGTCTACTTGAAGATGGAAGATCGACAAGAAGACTTAGGTATCTAGTTTAGAGTTTGTGTTTTAGATCCATTTGTAAAGCTTAGTTTAGTTGATATGCTCAAGTGAACACAAAACACACACGTTTTATGATTTGATATTTGGTTTTTATGAATAGTTGATCAAAACAAGTTTACATATGGTATATGTATAGTAGATGTTTTCTATTTATACATACATGCTTTAACTTGGTAAACAAACTTATTTTGATATCCCTATTCATGTTTTGGAAAAATCAAGTTTGACAAAATACAGGTTTTGTTTTTGATAAAATTTGCAAGACTCTAAAATGAATTGATATGTTGATATATTGTCTTGAAATTTTTATCACATGTTTATGTTTTAACATAAAATGATAAAACAAGTTTTAGAAAAACATATTTTTAGAAAAACAGTTTTATTGTGATTAAAACTATTTTTTAGATTTACTGTGAATTTATGGGATTTTTATTGAGTGAAAAGACCTATTTTCAAATCCCGTATCTGTGCAGATCTGCACTGTGCCTGCCAGGCCAGTTCGGTCGACCGGACCGGTCGACCGCACCATGTGGCCGGTCGACCGGGTCGGTCGACCGATGTGCACAGACGTGCACGCTGGCTACACATTGTAGTCGGTCGACCGGACCGGTCGACCGAGTTGAGAGTTCAACTCTCAGGATGTTTCGGTCGACCGGGCCGGTCGACCGCTAGTGCCCAACGGTCACTTTTCTGACCGTTGGCGGTCGACCGGGCCGGTCGACCGACGCCTGTCAGAGCTGCCAGCTCAGCTCTAACGGCTAGTTTTCTGTTTGGCCTATATAAACTCCATCTCTTTGGGGATTTTGGCCAAGATTTTAAGAGGAAAAATTCCAGGTTTCTGAAGTGTTTAAAAGAGTTTTTAAAAAGTAGTTTTTGAACTTAAACTTCTAATCTTTATTGTTTTGGGTTTTTGGAAAATCAAAGAGAACTAGGTTTTGGGATTTTGATTTGATCTTTTATTTCTATCATATACAAGAGATTTCCCAAGTAGTTTTTCTTTGTTGCTTGTTTCCAAAAACACTTAGTTTCCACACTTGAGCCATATCTTCTATCCTAAACTATTAGGATCTTTGTTTTGTAGAAAAAGAAAAAGAGAAGTGTTTGAGGTTGTTTGTTGTAAACCTCATTGTTGTAAACCCTCCTTTATTTGTTGTATCCCTCTTCGGTAGAGGTGATCGGAGTGGTATTGGTTTGCTCCCTCTTAGGTAGAGGTGGAGTTTGGTTGTGAGCCTCTTCGGTAGAGGTGTGTGGATTGGTTGTTGTTTTGGCTACGGGCCTAACCCCTCGGTTGTGAGGAGGTTGTTGTTTGAGAGAGGAGTTTGGTACTCCTAGAGTTGTAAGAAATCCTCTTCGGTAGAGGTTCCCTCGGTGGGAGTTGAGATAGTGGAAATCCTACACGGTGGTGTAGGCGGGGATGTAGAGCAAGGTGCTCGAACCTCGAAACAAATCTTTGTGTTTGCGTATTGATCCATTGTCTCTCTAACTCTCTCTCATTTATATTGTGCAAAGCATCATACTTCATATCATCATATCATATTTGCTTGTGTTGTGCATAATTCATATTGCCTTGCATTTATTTATTTTGCTATTCATTCTTATATGCTTGGCTCGATTGTGTGTATTTTACATTGCTTGGATTGCTTGTGTGTGTGTGCCTAACTTATACTCATCCAACAAGAGCTTCACATAGCACCTCAACCCATTTCAAGGGGAATCAAGGGGAGTTAGTCCAGAGCCTCGCAAGGGGAATTCGGCTACACTTGTTGAATTGTATTAGTTTGTGCATAATTTGCATTAGCTTCCGCATTTAGCGCACTTAGTTTGCATTTAGTTTATTAGATTAGCACTTACACCTATTCACCCCCCCTCTAGGTGTTTTTCACATCTCCCTTCTCCTTCGGTTCATACTGTTTCTCGCACTCCAAGCTACCATTCAGCTTCATTTTTTTCCGTGATCGTGGACGTGGCCGAGGCAGGGAGCGTGGTCGTGGTCGTGGACGTTCCTTCTTACCGTAACATCAGTCCACCAGTAGCTGACCTCAATGCCAGATCTGCAATCATTTTGGCCATTATGCTAACCAATGCTACAATCGTTATGATGATTCGGCTAGCCCAACTGCTCTTCTCTACTCTTATGGGAATAGTCCAGTCGATCCCAACTGGTATGTTGACTCTGGTGCCACTCATCACCTGACGGCTGACATTGCGAATCTGGCGGTTCACTCTGAATATCAAGGACCCGACAGAATTCGCATGGGTAACGGGACAGGTTTGCCTATCCTTTAGAACTTATTCACTCTGATCTATGGGGTCCGTCTCCTGCTGTAAGTGGTCATCGCTATTATATTAGCTTTGTAGATCACTACAATAAGTATGTTTGGCTTTATTCTTTAATAAATAAAAGTGATGCTTTCTCTAGTTTTCTTGAGTTCAAAATTCATGTGGAAAATTTTTTGGGCGTTCCATTAAGGCACTCCAAACTGATGGTGGTGGCGAGTTCATCAAATTTAAACTTACTTGTCTTCTTAGGGTATCACTCATCGCTTATCCTGTCCACACACTAGTGCCCAAAACGGCACCGCAGAAAGAAAGAACCGCCACCTTATCGAGACCGGACTTACTCTTCTGACTCAGTCAAATGTTCCATTTCATTACTGGCCTTATGCTTTCCAAACTGCCTCATTTCTCATCAATAGAATACCCACCCCTGTCCTCCATAATCTATCTCCCTACCATAAATTATTTCATAAAGCACCTGACTACCTTTCCTTGCGAATTCTTGTTGTGCTTGCTACTCTCATCTGCCTCCATACCAAACTCATAAGTTTAGTTATCGGTCCAGTCAATGTGTCTTCTTAGGTTACTCGGCTTCGCATAAAGGTTAGCAATGTTTGCATGTCCTCTCTGGTCGTATTTACATTTCTCGGGATGTTGTGTTCGACGAATCTTCCTTTCTTTTCCATTCCCTCTGCCCTCCTCTCTCCCCCTACTCCCACGCCTTCACCACCGATCCCCATCTCCATGCCTCTGTTACCTTCCATTGCTTCAGTCCCCTCTTCTCATGCGTGCCCACTCTTCTCCTCCTCCACTACCACTGATAGGTAGTAAAAAGTGCATATTTATCAATACATTTACTATCACATTTTCATATTTATTCCTATAATTTTGCACATTTACTAATATTTTATTATTTATTGTGTGCAGGCCTTGAGTAATTAATTAAATAAAGAATAAAGCCCTAAAAGAAGCCCAAAAGCCCATGTTCAAGCTCAATGCAAAAGTTGCAATTATCAAATGTCAAAGTTGCAATTACCAATTGCAAAAGTTACAAATACTAAAGAAGAGGGAAAGGATAGACTTTTATTCAACCCTAAATGCTTGCAGGATGAGGATAAAAGCCAAAGAAGGAGAGTGCAAAGATAACAAATTCGTTTTAAAAGATTTGGAAGATTTGGATTTAGGTTAACTTGCTTCCCAAGTTATCCCGAATTTTCAAAATAAAGAGTCGGGATACAACTTTCAGAAGAATACACCCAGATGGACGGACCAGAGGAGGCCACGCGCGAAAGCGCGTGGCCATAGACCACACTATGGCCGCGGAAACGCGGCCATAGCCGCGTTTCTGCGGCACTATGGACGAATCTGGCGATAAGGTTTTGTGGAGGAGTCGTACTGGGACTCTACTTCTTCCAGCTCCTATAAATACCCCTGCAGAGCAACAGAGAAGGGCGTCCAGCGCAGTACAGACCAAATCTAGGGTTTTTCTTAGGCTTTGTAGTTTGTAAATTAGGTTTTTTTCTTTTTTTTGTAATTTTTATTTTTCCTTTATGTAACTGAGAGTAGAGGATGCTTTCATGGAGGAAGGAGATCATGCTTGTACTGAGGTGACATCGGTGTAAGTCAAACTTTTCTTCCATTGTTAATAGAATCAACTCAAGGTTTGTTTTTGTTCTTCTATTCTTGTTTTATTTTTGTTCTTCTATTCTTTTTTATTTTATTTTTTCTCTCTGATGTCTTGCAAACCATGAGATCTGATTGCTTCGAGACTGCTTAGCCGAAGAAGTGCCCTTGATGGCCTATGGTGATGAACAAGCCTTCTCTTGCTAGTATAGTTTGTCTTTTCTTTTCGTAGTGTAGATCGAGAAGGGGGAAGATCCTATACGCCATGCTTGAATGCCTTCAAAGACAAGGTAAGTCGTTGCAACGGATCAAAGGTAAACAGGGCAGAAGAGGTAGGTATGTGTTTTTTTTAGTTTATAGTTTTCTTTCTTTTATTTCTTTAGTTTAGATAACCAACACAACATCTTTCTAATCTCTTTCACACTTTTTCATTGTAAATACCATTGTAAATAACAAAATAAATAGAAAAGAGATAACTTACTAAACAAGCTTCCATCGCTAGTCCCTCCCTGAGGATCACGACCCGCATAACCATTGCTATAGCGGATAGAATTGAGCACCTTGCACATCTCTATTTCTAAATCTAATATTCTGTATTTTGTGTGCAGGAAAAACTCAATCAAAATTTTGGCGCCGTTGCCTGGGAAGGAACGACACGATTTTCTCAAAACTAACTCTTTTATTCTTTCTGTTTGCAGGTTTAGAGAATAGGAAAACTAAATAGCAGCAAGGACACATAGCAACTCTGTGCCTCTGCCCTCGAAGGCAGAGCAACAGGGCCTACTACAGAGCCGCGGGTCCGCGGCAAAAGCCGCGTTTCCGCGGCCTGAGTAGTTCACTACTCACCCAGTTTTCTGCAGGTTGCTGAAAATTGCATATCTGATTTACTGCTCTGTTACAATTTTCTCTGTGATAAACCTGTACACTGCTAATTAATTAACAGTAACCTATTTGTTGAAAAAAATAAAAAATAAAAAATTAGACTCTTGCATATAGGCACGTGTCTATTTAATTTTTAATTTCTGTTGAAGAGTGCTGGAGACAAGGTACGTTCGCATTGCATATAGACTAGGAAGCACCCTTGGCTGATTTACTGCTTTTGTGTGAATATTTGTCTATTGCTTTACACGTGCACTAAATTGACTTAAGGGCTTGTCCTATAAATAAGATAAGGTGGGGATTTCATCACCCTTTCTTGGCCCACAAACAATCTCCTCACTCACTAACCAAGCCTAACTAAAAATGAGTAGACATTGGCCCTAGGGACATCTCGAACTCAATTAGGAGATTATTCTAAGGGGAACGGTGTTGGAATTTGACTCCTGCCAAATCAGTGTCTAGGAAGGGGATTGAGGGCCGAAAGCCCGAAGATTGGTGGTTATTTAATTAAGGAACATCTTTAACGGAAAACCTCCCACCAATCTTGCCCTGACCTGGCTGATTAACTTGTGGTCAAAGTCTGCACCCTACCTCCCGTGGACTGTCTAACCAGTTAGGAGTCGTCTAGGTCATAAGTCTACCTTAACTTAGGTTAGCATTTTTTTTTTTTGTTTGCTTATTTGTTTGTTTTCTTTTCTTTGTTTGTGTTCGTGTGATATGGCATATAACAATAATTTCTCCAATTTTAATCCATATTACACACCAACCTCTTTTTCGGATATTACCAACCCGGCATATCATAACTTTGACCAACCTAGTGTGCCAGATTGGTCTTATCCGAATAATTACATGCACCAGTCCCAATACTATGAACAAGATTGGAATAATCATCACTACTCTTTGTTGGCCCAAAGGCCTTCCACTCTAGTTTTGATGATGATTAACTCATGTAGTTATGTGTACTAATAATCTTGTGATTTTAGTTTTAGATCATTAATCAAGTTATTAGTAAGTGATTAGCTTCAACAAGATGATTTGGAAGCTACCCACATGTTGATTCAAGAGCCCGAGCGTCAAAGATCATATATAGCACTTGCTCGGTGGATCAAAGAGTTTTGGATCGAGTCGGCTTGAAGATTGCGCTCTACAAGAAGACTTAGGTATCCGAGTTTAGTTTTGTGTTTAGATCCTAATTGTAAAGATTAGAATAGTATGATAAGCTCAAGTTCACAACACACACGTATCATGTTTTGGTTTTCGGTTTTTGGTTTAACCGATCTTGGTTTTCATGAATAGATAGATCAAAACAAGTTTACATGGTTTAATGTATATTAGATTTGTTCTAGATACATGCATGCTTCAACTCTTAGACAAACTTACTTTGATATACCTATTTCATGAGTTTTAGGTTTTGTGTTTTAACAATACTTAATTTTGAATCAGGACAAAAACTATGATATGTATATGTTTCATGTATATTGGATTTCTATCCATATGCATCATGTTTCAAAATGTTTAAATATCATGTTTTTGTATTTGGATGAGTTTTAGACAAAATGTATTTTCTATTCAAGAATCCAAGTTTTAGAAAATACAAGGTTTGGTTTTTGGTAAAAATGAAAAGACATAAAAATAGTTTTAATTGCTTGATATTTGAGTCAAAACTTTTATCACATGTTTATATATCAATGCAATTTGACAAAACTATTTTTGGGGATTTTTAGTAGTTTATAAGTATTTATTGGATATTTATTTCCCCAGATTTCTGACCTGTTTTGGTGTCTGCCAGGCTGGTCGGTCGACCGTACGGTCGACCGCACCATGTAGACGGTCGACCGTATGGGTCGACCGACGTGCACAGAAACGTGCACGCGGCTACACCTTTAGCCGGTCGACCGTGCCGGTCGACCGACTGAGAGCAGGTTTGCTCTCTGTTTGGTTGGGTCGACCGGGCGGTCGACCGCTAGCGCCAACGGATCAAAAATTGACCGTTGGGCGGTCGACCGGGCGGTCGACCGTCAGGGTAATTCTGGCAAAAATTACAGCCAACGGCTAGTTTCCAGATTTGCCTATAAATACCCCATTTGTAAGAGTTTTTCTCTAAGATTTTTTGTGCGAATTTTTCCATACTCTCTGGTGTTTTTGCTACAATTAAAAGAAGTTTTTGAACTTGAATTGAACAATCTTTTTGGTGTTTTTGCTAGGGTTTGGAAAATCAAAGAAGAGGGTTTTTGGGAAAAGCTTTTGATTGAACTTCACCATCTTGATTTCTATAGTTTTCCCAAGAATTTTTCTTTGTGATTCTGATTTCCATTCCATTGGTTTTCTCCACACTTGAGCTAAAATCTACTATCTTCTCTATAGGTTATTTTTGTGGGAAAAGAGATTGTTTTGTAGTTGTTGTTTGAAACCACTAAGTTGTAAACCCAGTTCTTGCTTTATGCCATTTCCCTCATTGTGTTGAGGAGGTTGTGCAACTTGGGTTGTGAGGTATTTTGTGTAAGCTTGGTGCTAATCCCTCAAGTTGTGAGGTGATTGTTTGTTGGATTGGAGAAGTGCCTCAAGAAGGAGGTTGTGTTTGTAAGGAGGGGAGTTGGGAACTCCTTGTAATTGTGATTGCCCCAAATCCTCGGTGGATGTTCCCTTTGTGGGAGTCCTTTGTGGACAAGCTAGTGGATTGGAAATCCTTCGTGTGTCGAAGGCGGGATGTAGAGCTGGGTGCTCGAACCTCGGAACATATCTCTTTGTTTGCGCTTGATCCATTGACTCTCTCTCTATCTCTCTCTTTACTTTGTGCCTTGCAATTATTTATATTGTGCATTCATATTTGCTTGACTTGGTTGTGTGTGCATCATTTGTTGATCACACTTGAGTGTAATTTGCATTAAGTTTTTAAATTTCGCATTTAGTTCACAGATTAGCATTGTCACCTATTCACCTCCCCTCTAGGTGACTTTTCAATTGGTATCAGAGCTAGTGCTCCTGATATTTAGGTTTGACCACCTAGGAGTGAGATCTTGGTTGCTAATCTTCATTTGCATTGCTCATTTGCACTCATTTAGTTTGCTCTCATGGATAGCCCTCCTATGTTTGACCACATTAGACTTGATGTTTGGAAGGCCAATATGAGTAGGCATTTAAAATCACTAGGTCATCTAGTTTATCAAGCCTCCACACAAGAATCCTTCCCAAATAGCAGCAAGTATAAAAAGGCAAATGCATTAGCACTTAGAGAACTTAGAGCATCTCTAAATGAATTTCTTTTACCCGTTTTTGATCACTATGATTCGACTTTTGCAGTTTGGAGCATATTGACATCTCCCGAGCTTCCAAGGATTATCAACAAGATGAGGAGATCTAAGAGAGAAAAGTCCGAAGAGCATTGCTTCATGGTCAAAGGGAAGAACTCCCTTGAGGTACAATCAGACACTCAATTAGATGATAGCTCTAGTTCCTATTGCCATGGTTGTTTTGAAGTTCAAACATTGAATTTGGAACTTGCCTCTAAGCTTGAAAAATTCTTAGAAAAACATGAACTTTTGAAAAAGAAACATTTTGATGTAAAAGAAGAATTGAAAGATTTATGCTCTACTTTTGAAACTGTTTTGCAAGAGAAAGGAGAGATTGCTAGTGAACGTGACTCACTAAGATCTCAACTAGACCTTGCCCTAAATGAAATTGAAGTTTTAAAAGGCAAAAATGATTGTGATGATATTTTGGAAAACAATAAGGTTTTATCTTCAAAATTAGATCTTGTTTTTAACAAAAATGTTACTTTGAAAAATGAAATTGATTTCATAACAAAAGAATTGGATTTGGTTTTGAATAAAAATAAATCTTTGCAAAATGATATTTATATTCATGTTTGTCATGCTAATGTAGCTTCATGTTCTAGCACACCTATTGCATGCTCCACTTTATCTTCTAGCATTGAAAATGACATAATTGATTTGAAGAAAAGTGTTGATAGTTTGGGCTCCACTTTGAGCCATTGTGCCATGAATCACACACGTTTGGAAACCTTGGTTCGCAAGAAACAAGTTCCAACTATGCATGCACACCCACACGGCATACACATGCTTTCCACGGACACAACTATGACATGTATGCTCATGTGTACACATGTACACATTGTGGCCGAAAAGGCCATCTTGCTAGATTTTGTTATGATCATATTTATCATGAAAATTTAGCAACCAATCTTGTTTGGGTTAGAAAAGAAACTAACCCCTGTGGACCCAAAAGAAAATGGGTACCAAGAACCACCTCTTTGACTTTTGATGTAGGTGGGAGCTCTCGCATCACGTGAGAGTATTGGTGCCTTGAGGTGGATGCGTTCTAAGCCTAAAAGAGAACCTTTTGGATGCTTCACTCTCAAGGGGATTTGGTGGAGAGGACCACCATTGGTTTGGAGAACTAGAGATGCACCTTCATCGTTTTGGTATCATTCTCTAACTCCCATTTTTATTTTACATGCTTTTAATGTTCATCTATTTGTAGCATGTCATGTTTTGCTATTCATTATGCCTATGCCATGTTTATTAGAATAGTGGTATACATGTTTAGTTACTTGAGCACCCATGCTTTATATGGATCTTATTTTTTTGATTCTCACTTTGTTTAGAACTAACATGTATGCCCTAAATCTAATACACATACATTTGCATTATGACCATTGGATGTTTATGATTATATGATGATTTGTTTTGATGACTCATGTTTTAGTATGATATTTGCCATGTTTATTAGACTTATACTTTACATGATTAGTTGTTGAGACACCCATATTTAGTATGGACCCATATTTTGTGTTCTCTTTATATTTAGCTATCATGTTAATCATAGATCTTATGCACATGTCTTTGTCATGCTAATCATATGGTTGTCTATGACTTTTTGTTTTGTTACTTCATGTTTTGATGGTTTATGATTCCCTTTCATGCTTCATGTTTTGACTACTTGTTTGAATGATAGTTTTCATTTAGACTAGGATTTATACTTGTACAACTAGTGAATTACAAATAGACCTTTATTAAAGTTTGTGCTTAAAAGCTCATTTGTGTTCATTAGATGTACTTGTATAGTCTAGTTTTGATGATTCATGCATTTGACTTGTATTCACAATTATATGTAATTTGGTTGACTTCATGTATATGTCCATCGTGTCCAAACTATCATTTATACATATACATCCTTGAGCCACGTGCCTTCATGCATATACTTTTGTGGACTCATTGTGTTTAGGATATGTATGTATACTTTAGTCTGTACATGACATACATATGCCTTGAAGTTTAGATCGTTTGGATGAATTTCATGTTTTTAAAGATGACTTCAATTTGTGATTTCACATCGAAGATGAATTTCATATTGAGCTTGATTGTCCACTTCATGTTGATATGTTTCTCACAACACTTGTACACTCACCTTATTTAATGTTTTCTAATGACTTAATTTTCAAGAGTATAATTTGTGCTATATGGTTTTTGAGTGTTTAGTGATCATGTGATTTTCATGTTTCATGAAATATCTTTTGGTTTTGTCCATTGTTTGAAGGATCTCGTACTAGTTGATTCATATAACTAGCTACGGTCTTCTTCTTTTGGTAGTAGTTTTCATACATACTATACTTGTAAACCTATTTTTGAAACCCCTACCTTCAAAGGGTGGTTGGATGGGAGATCATGTTCATGTTACTTTAAAACCATTCGAAACTTGAACCATGATTGGGAGGTATAGGTTATATGAGATATACACTTGATCTTATTGTTGTTTCTATTGGTATCATTGAATTCTTTCAATTGGTATCAATCTTGACATTTCTTGTATACTCATATTTTTATGTATGTATGCTTGCATTTCATAGTATATCAATTTCAATTGGTATCTAATTTTCATACATATACATGTTTTATTTGTGCTTACTATATCCCTATATCTTTAAGCACAAATCTTGTTTATGATGATAAGCTTGAGATTCAACTTTGTTTCAATTGATTTTGTTTTCAATTGGTATCTTAATTCAAGCCTTATCATAGTTTTATTGGTATTTCATAAAGGGGGAGAAAATCTTATATTTCTTCTTTCAATTGATTTTTAGTATTCCACTCCCTTGCTTTATGATAGAAAAAATAATTTCAATTGGTATCAAAATCAAATTTGTTTGATATTAAGATCTAGATTTAATTTTCAATTGGTATCAACATTTATGTTAAGAAATTCAAAATTTGTTATGTTTTGATATCAAAGATTGTTTATTTCAATTGATATGATGATTGTTTACTTATCAATTGGTATTTTGTTTTTCAATTGGTATAGTTTCATTTTTAATTGGTATCAATATGCACTTCCTTGACACTTTTTATTCTAATTGGTATCATATTTGTGTTTAGTCAAAAAGAGGAGAACATCCCTTGTTTTTGATTCCATGTTTTGAATATAAAAAGAATATGTTTTATTTTGTTTTGATTGATTGGTTTTGTTTTGTTTTAACCCCTTTGTTGATGATTGACAAAAAGGGGAGAAGAATTTGAGTTTATATGCATGTTTGCATATGCATGTTTTATGTTTTTATTAAGGTCCATTGGTATCCAAAGCATTATTTAAAGAACATGTTTAGTTTGCTTAGTTTTGATATCAAGAGCTTGTATAAGAGATCATGAGTTTGTTTTGCATATATTGTGTATAATTGGTATCAAGAGCATGTTTGTGTTTAGTTTAATTGGTATCAAGAGTATGTTTATTTTTTTTAAGATTTTCATTGGTATCAAGAGCATGTTTATTTGTTTTTGCTAATAATTGGTATCAAGAGCATGTTTAATTGTTTTTGATAATTGGTATCTAGAACATGTTTATTTGTTTTTGCTAATATTGGTATCAAGTGCATGTTTAATTGTTTTTGATAATTGGTATCTAGAACATGTTTATTTGTTTTATAATTTCATTGGTATCTAGAGCCATTTATTAGTTGTTTATCCTATGCATGAGTTAAGGGGAGCTTCTTTGAAGCTTAACTTTAATCCATGCATATATAACTCCATGAGTTTTGTCGTCATCAAAAAGGGGAGATTGTTGGCCCAAGGCCTTCCACTCTAGTTTTGATGATGATTAACTCATGTAGTTATGTGTACTAATAATCTTGTGATTTTAGTTTCAGATCATTAATCAAGTTATTAATAAGTGATTAGCTTCAACAAGATGATTGGAAGATACCCACATGTTGATTCAAGAGCCCGAGCGTCAAAGATCATATATAGCACTTGCTCGGTGGATCAAAGAGTTTTGGATCGAGTCGGCTTGGAGATTGCGCTCTACAAGAAGACTTAAGTATCCGAGTTTAGTTTTGTGTTTAGATCCTAATTGTAAAGATTAGAATAGTATGATAAGCTCAAGTTCACAACACACACGTATCATGTTTTGGTTTTCGTTTTTGGTTTAAACCGATCTTGGTTTTCATGAATAGATAGATCAAAACAAGTTTACATGGTTTAATGTATATTAGATTTGTTCTATATACATGCATGCTTCAACTCTTAGACAAACTTACTTTGATATACCTATTTCATGAGTTTAGGTTTTGTGTTTTAACAATACTTAATTTTGAATCAAGGACAAAAACTATGATATGTATATGTTTCATGTATATTGGATTTCTATCCATATTCATCATGTTTCAAAATGTTTAAATATCATGTTTTTGTATTTGGATGAGTTTTAGACAAAATGTATTTCTATTCAAGAATCCAAGTTTTAGAAAATACAAGGTTTGATTTTTGGTAAAAATGAAAGACATAAAAATAGTTTTAATTGCTTGATATTTGAGTCAAACTTTATCACACATGTTTATATATCAATGCAATTTGACAAAACTATTTTTGGGGATTTTTAGTAGTTTATAAGTATTTATTGGATATTTATTTCCCCAGATTTCTGACCTGTTTTGGTGTCTGCCAGGCTGGTAGGTCGACCGGTACGGTCGACCGCACCATGTAGACGTCGACCGTATGGGTCGACCGACGTGCACAGAAACGTGCACGCGGCTACACCTTTAGCCGGTCGACCGTGCCGTCGACCGACTGAGAGCAGGTTTGCTCTCTGTTTGGTTGGGTCGACCGGGCGGTCGACCGCTAGCGCCAACGGTCAAAAATTGACCGTTGGGCGGTCGACCGGGCGTCGACCGTCAGGGTAATTCTGGCAAAAATTACAGCCAACGGCTAGTTTCCAGATTTGCCTATAAATACCCATTTGTAAGAGTTTTTCTCTAAGATTTTTTGTGCGAATTTTCCATACTCTCTGGTGTTTTTGCTGCAATTAAAAGAAGTTTTGAACTTGAATTGAACAATCTTTTTGGTGTTTTTGCTAGGGTTTGGAAAATCAAAGAAGAGGGTTTTTTGGAAAAGCTTTTGATTGAACTTCACCATCTTGATTTCTATTGTTTTCCCAAGGATTTTTCTTTGTGATTCTGATTTCCATTCCATTGGTTTCTCCACACTTGAGCTAAAATCTACTATCTTCTCTATAGGTTATTTGGTGGGAAAAGAGATTGTTTTGTGGTTGTTGTT